>JAULBZ010001351.1:0-22669 GCA_032360805.1 Neoturris breviconis | reverse complement strand
AATCTTACAATCAGTTAATTCCTTTACATGAAGACCAGTTAACGAGTGTTCGAAATGAGAACAAACAATCACTATGGAGGAAAAAATTGTGAGCATTGCTTTTTCAGGCTTTCTAACACATTTTTTTTTGTAACAAGCCAGTATTACATTACTGAAACTTCACCATTCTGTCTCCATTAAATAGTTTTATTTAGTTATCACAATATATCCTTATCAGATCGCTTAACATTAGCTTAACCTGTCTTAACCAGAAATTCTTAATGAGGTGGAGAATCCAGACAAAAGATGAAAATTTCTTTATTATAAATTAAGGTGTGATCAAATTCTCTTGACAACCAATGTGGTTACATGAATCATAATAAATTAATACATTAATATAATTTAGAACACAACAGTATTGATTTCAAATAAGGAAATAATCACTGTGAAGGAGTAGTTTTTGAGCTCAGACTACGAAATCTATGCTCAAAAATCACCCCTCCAGAGTGATTATTACTTCGAGTAGCAAATGATTGAAGATTTTTGTCATAAGTAAAAGAAAAATAAATATTCGGTTGCAAAAAAAGCTGTAAAACTAGATTTTATTGCACATAAGTTCCAAATAAGGATATGGAATCAATATTTTTGTACCTTCAATGTTAAATTAGACAAATCCGACACGAAAATAAGAACAAATAATCAAATAATGTGAAGGAGTGATTTTTACTCCTCCACAGAGATTATTTATACTTATTTTGACCACTTCATTACTATTCTCTTACTTTCATTGCCAAGCAAGCCTTGAAATAACTATCGGATATCACCTGTGGAGGAGCATTATTTGAGAATAATTTTATAAGTTGGTACATCAAAAATACGACATTCCGTAAACAATAAGGATACACTGCACAATGTTTTTCTGTTTCATTGGTAGGAAATAACTTCAAATTCAGAAATTCCTAGCAGTACATGATCAACATGAATTACCCTAAGATGACAGGACTGAGAGTGCTCAAAAAAGAGCAATTAATCAATGCGACAGAGTGGGGTTTGAGCACAGTTTGAAGCCTGAAGTGTGCATATACTTTATTTCCTCACAGTGATTATTTACTCTTATTTTGAGAGCAGACTGAGGTATTTCTCCCAATAAAACATTGACTAATATTTAATGAAAAATGAGCTTAGAGTATGCCACGGAAAAAAAAAAAGTCAAGAGAAAAGGCAATGTGCAAAGAAAATGTATGTGTCTACAAAAATAACACTGTACTGTAATAACACTGTACTAGTATGTACATCAATCTATTGTGCTCCACCAAATACCAACTTCTTTTTGCCAGGTGGGCAAAGATGTTCTGGTAATGTAGCCGGAATGTCATCTTCACTGGTCAATTTAACATCGATCAAATACATTGCAAGTGCAAATTCTTCTTCATCCAGATGACCATCTTTGTCAATATCAGCTAAAGTCCAAATCTTTGCCAATGTATTCTTAGGTAATTTTGATTTGACCATTTCATCCTTTGCAGCTTTCCCAGTAATTCTACCATCAATAGGATTAAGTTCCAAAAACATTTTGTCATATTTATCTTTGGAGCCAACAGAATCCACAACCCAACTATTAGTGCCAGCACCAAGCTTGAACCCTTCCGCTGCTCCAGTTGCAAAAGGATTGAACTGACCAGCAGCACTGTTAAATACACCTCCTCGTACAGTCTGTGAATCGTTTTTCTCTTCTGCTTCTTGGGGCAACATTGCCATTAATCGAGCAATATCAGTTGACAACATTTCATTAACTTTGTCAAGCAATTTTGGTTTCAGAACTGGGAATTTGGTGAAGTCATGATATTGAAGGTTTTCTTGCATCCTTTGAAGATTGGGGAAATCACCTGGTGATATTTCGTACTGCATTTGAATACGACGGAAAATATCAGGTAGCGTTTTAATAAGGTCAGCCTTTTTCTTATCTTTACCAAAAACTGATGGCATCTCCTCTCTCAATGTTGATATAATATAAGCATGAACCTAAAAAATATTAATTGACAAAATCATTTAGAAAGGTAAATAAACTTGAGTACAAATAGATTCTAGTTTATAATTTGTTGTATTTATTCAATTCTGCAAAAATCTTTCCAATATAACTTTAGAGAATTGATTTTTCAGAAAATATTGGTGTTACAAGATTCAATATAATGGCTGGTCATCACTGTGGAGGAGAGATTTTTAAAATATTTTCAGCCAATTTGGTTGAAAATATTCTGAAAAATCTCTCCTCCACAGTGATTAACCCCTGAGACATCGTAGTATAACATAACACCGTAAGTGGTCATACTTACTTGAATTTGTTTCTCTAAACCTTGTGCAGTTCTATCGAACGCCTTTACTTTATTTTCAGCATTAGCAATCTAGAATGTTGAAAACAGAGGCTAGCTTAGAACACTGTACAAAAAAATTCAAAACAACATTACCTTGCATATGCATTTGCATGCTTCTAGTAAGCATTATTTTGATATGTACGAAAAATATTTTTAAAGATTCTTTACTGAAATATCTTCATCAATTTATAAAACAAAAGTGATAGACATTTTCATTTATTTCAGAATATTAATTTAAGGTAAATTTTCTAAAAAACGCTTATTAAATCTTTTAAGATTTCAGGGAGGTGCACCTATAAGAGGTTAAAGGAGGGAGATATTTATCAACTTTGAAAGAAAGTTTGATAAGTTTGGCGCCCCATACCGGCTAATAAAGCCGTTTCCAAAAAAATATTTTGGCAAGCCTATGAAAGAGAATTCACTTGTCTTTCACAAACTGAACACAGATTTAAGAAACCTTTTCTCAATCATAATGTTATGGCCCTTAAGGCTAAAAATCCTGAAACTATGCTCAAAAAACCCTCCTCCACAGTGATTATTTGTTCTTATTTCCAACACTCAATACCTCATTTTCATAGTCATTCTTTAATGCTTCAACATGGTCTTTTGTCAGTTGAACTTCACCTATGAGTACTTCCATATCTTTCTGGTGCTCTTTATCTTTTGCTTGAAGCTTAGAATTGCAAACAAAACAATAAATGAAAAGGTTACCACGTTTAGAAAAGACCAAATAATTACCATGGATGAGTAACTTTAAAGCTATAAAGCTCGAAAGCTATGCCAAAAATCACATTATCACACATAAAATTATGCAAAAAAGGTGCTTAAGAGTGTAATTAGTGAGATCTTAAACTTATTTAAATACTTAGTAAAGTTAAGTACCTCATCGTTCTGTCTTTGAAGTTCCATTATTGTTTCTTGCATAGCATCTGTATTTTCTCTTGATAATTTTTCTTTAGTCATCTAAAATAAATTATATTATACCAAACCTTGAAATAATTGTCATACATTACCTGTGGAGGAGTGTTTTTTTAGTATAGTGTTCAGCTGTGAAGTTAAAAACTATACTAAAAACTTCTCCACATATGACGTCCGACAGTTATCATAAAATATAAAATTTAATAGTTGTTCAAGTGATAATATCAATAGTAAAAGATAGTCGCATGTTTTGTAAGGAACCATCTTAAAATTTCGTTCCAAAAACGACTTTTTTGGTAGGTTTAAGAAACTAAATTTAACCCTATCAAGCTACAAGATAACGATCGGACATCACCTGCGGAGGAGTATAGTTTTCGACTGCAAAACTGACAACTGTACTAAAAAAAAAAAGATTTTCCCTTGGCAAAAAATTACCTGCAAAAGCCAAAAGAAGATGTACCGTTGGTAGAACTTGACGTCAATTTCTACTAATGGAATGTCTTCTTTCGGCTTCTGCAGTAAATTTTTCGCTAAGTGGAAATCAACCATTACTGAGGCTCAGATTTTAATTTTGTATGAATAACACCCAACTAAGTCAGTGGCATTTAATGCAAAAGTTCAGCATAATTTTAAATTGTATAATTATCATATTTATGTGAAATCTGGCCATTCATTTAACTTACATGACCTACATACTCAGACATCTAGTAAAAGAGCATTTCTGTATTACCTTGTCTTTCAGTTTTTCGTTTTCTATCTTCATGTTTTCATTTTGTTTTTCTAAGATTTCTATTTGATCCTTCATTTCATGACAAACATCATCATATTCTTTTAATTGTTCAAGATACTAAATAAAATATCCCAAACAAGATTAAAGAAAATTCAAGTTTTGAATTTGTGAACAATTACCCAGTGGAAAAGAACTTGTCCAAAGTCTGCAGTAAAGGTTGTTCTAGCATCTTTACTGCTGAATTTGAACAAGTTTTTACCTACAGAGTAAAACAAACCGTCGTTTTGGATAATCAGTGGTTGAAATAAGAGCAAAATAATCATTGTGAAGGAGTGACTTTTGAACAAAGCTCCAGGATTTTTAGCCTTAAGGAGCCATAACATATGATAACATAGCCTGATCCATCACTGGTAATGTATTACAAACAACACTCATAGCATGCACTAATATTATTGTGATCAAAAGACGACTAAAATACTGGAAATGTTTCACACTTTATTGTAACAAACCACACTAATTCTTGTCTTTCTTTTATGCGCGGAAATCTTCACGATTATATGCATCTGATAAAACCTCCCTACCCAAATAAGGCTCTTTGAACAATATTAAGTCCAGAATTGAAACACAGGATTCTATGGTATATAATTTCAGTCAATAGAGATGCAGCACTGGGAATAAGAGCTATGCTCAAAATTCTCTCTTCTATAGCGATTACTTGCTCTTATTTTAGCCACTGAGTTGCACAATACTAAGTCCTGAATTTAAACACAGGATTCTATGGAACCTACTCATTTTTATCTTCATTGAGAACAACATTTTGTTTTAAACTATCAAATGTAAAGGAAGTTGTTCAGCCAATAGAGATGCAGTGCTGGAAACAAGAGCTATGCTCAAAGTTCTCTCTTCTTTAGCGATTACTTTCTCTTATTTCAACCACTGAGTTGCACAAATATTTTGCAGTAATTATTTCATATTGACTATTGATTCTGAACAGAAATGTAAATTCAGTGGTCAGAATAATCACTGTGTAGAATCACTCAGACTACAAAGCTTGAAGTTATACTAAAAAATCCCTCCTACACAGTGATTACTAACTCTTATTCCAACAACTGAATATTAAATTCCCGTTGAGAATCAAAAGCCTCTGAATTTACATCAGCATTCCCCTGTGGAGGAACATCTTTGGAGACTAATTGGCAACCTGTTGGCTACAAATTAGCCTCTAAAGATGCTTCACCACAGAGGAATGCCGTCATGGATTCAGAGACCTGGAATCAATAAATTTAAAGAACAATTGGTAAATCAATCAACAAATCAGGCAATGCTTACCCTTGATTCAGTCCCTTCCAACTGCTCCTTGATAACTCCCATCTCATGTTTTAAAACTCTTTCATTAGATTCTTTTACATCAACATCGTGTTTTAACTACAACCAAATTAAAGGAGTATGCAGATACTGGCCTTAAGGTTGATTTCAAATTACAGTAAGTGAAAAAATTGCTATCGAAACACGATGTGCGACATAAATTTCTACCAATGAAATGTCTTCTTTCGCCTTACACAGCAAATGTTTTGCCCAGTGGAAGTCGATCATTACACTGTTTCAGGACCACTCTATATCCAGGGCTCGAAATAACAGCCGATCATCACTGTGGAGGAGAGATTTTTCTGAAAATTCTTTTTGAAAAATCTCTCCTCCACAGTGATGACCGGCTGTTATTTCGAGCCCTGATATCAGTTCATAGTTACTACAAACATTGCTATTCTTATTTATAAGCATTTCGGCCACTACACAACAATCAGAAGCTAGTTATATAAGAAGTGGATACCAGTGAATGAATTAAATGTTACTAACATTATTTATAATATCCATTGAATCAGAATGCTCTTTCTGTAACTGTTCTATTGCATTTGATAACTCTTCATTCTAGAAATGAAAGAAAATGTTACAAAATACTGGAATATCAATGAAGAGCTTGTTCTCTGGTGGAGTACATACCAAGTTATGCAGCATGACAAGCACTAAAGTAACATAATGTTTCTAAATCATTTGGCTTCTTTATAGTGACACATGGGAAAAAGTAATTTATTATTAATATTTTTTTTTGTGTGCTTAGCAATTTATTTCTTATTATAAGAAAGATTTTCTTATAATTAGGCTTATTAAGAAGACAAAACTTGACAATTATTTCCTTCTAATTGAGTGAAATGTAATTTCTAAATTTTAAGTTATTTTATCTTATTAAGAGAATACTATTCCAAGTAAAAAATTTTCTGTGGCATACATAATTGTGAGATTTAATCATAACCACCAAGAAGGAGTGACAGTTTAACTTAAGGGCATTGCATAGTAATTTTGTTTTTAAGATTTTCTGAAGTTTTGAAATTGTTCTACCCTCTAAGTAACAGTTTGTGCAACACCAAAAGGTAACTTATAGATACATTTTAATTCCATGATTTAAATCCCCATGGTGGAGAGCACAACTGTCATAACGGAAAAATGACCTTAAGTCATGAAACTCTTACTTCTTCTGAAATAACAACGAACACAATAAGTTTATTTTGTTTTGTTTTGCATATAGCATGCATAAATATGACATGATCATACCCACAGAACAGTGTTTTAACTGAAGAACTTTATAGGGATGTGATTTTCAAGATTTTCATGGAATTCTAAAGATTTTCTTTCCTAAATAATCATTTTTTTGTGACGAGTTAAGACTTATTGATACAAATTAAACCTAAATATTCAAATCCCCATGATGAAACAGAAAAATCGATAGAATCATGAAACACTCATTATTTTGGAAAATTTAACTTTCATAACAATTCAATTCAGCATGACCTGATGTGTATGGCATTCATATGCGATACTTTCCCTTTTCTGGAATATTAAACTAAAGGATTGCTTTTTATCTTGATCACTTTAAATTATTTTCCAGAGATTTTTATCCCAGAAATGACATAAAAATAAATTCCAATGATTACACTAATTCTACGGAGTGTGCTAAGCAGAAAGAAGAACTAATGATATTTATTTCCAGACCTTGCATTGCATGGCATTGAAGTCATCTTTTGGAACCGCACCCAATGTATCATCAATGCTATTCTTCAAATTTTTCAGAGCAGCTTGTGTAGTTCTATCTGTTACATTTTCTGGCTCCCGAAGTGCTGTGTCGTGTATGATGTCACTAGTAAGAGCTTTTACGTAATATAAGATCTCGTTTTTCTGAGCATTCTTAGCAGCAAGTGCAGATTTCACCTCGTTTAATTCTTCGTAAAGTCTTTGTGATTTGAACTAAACAAAATAGACTGGCCAATATAGTGAGCTGAAAACTACTCAAAAGCCCTCCTCCACAGGTCTTTTTGAATAGAGAACAATAAATTATTAGCAACCGCTCTTAGCAGTTTGAGTTAGAGCTTATGTATCTGTCCTATGTATGTGGCTGGAGCCTAAAGCATTATCTAAGTTATCTAAAACTTATTTCACTTCTTTAAAAATCAAGCAGAATTATTGTAAAAAAAAAAAAAAAAGCATTACAGACAGTCATCTGTAACAGCGTGAAATAAAATTATAACGATTTTAATCTAATACCAACACCTCAGGTAGCCAATAGAATGGTAGAGGGCTGTGCCTGTTTCCACACACAGATTTTGCTACCACAGCTATAACCCAGATTCTTCTACATCCCTTCATCTAATGCATGTTGCATGCAAGTGCAATCAATTGTAATCCAGAACTAGCTGAATCATAATTGTAAAAACCATTTTCAGTTAACTCAACCAAAACAATCAGACATAATAATTATAAAGACTACCCATTTGCAAGTTTTAGAGAGTATCAGTGCTAAACTTAAGAGCGAATAAGCACTGTGGGGGATTGATTTTTGAGCATTGTTTCAGTGGTTTTTGGCCTAAAGCTATATTCAAAAATTTGTCACCCACATTGATTATTTGCTCTTATTTTAATAGCACGGCACTTACTTGAAGATTTTTCATGTTTTCACTTGCTTCATCATTTAATTTAAAATAATCTTTGGAAAGTTGAGCTATGTTTTCTTTCTCTTGTTTCAGTTGATTCTTCATCTCCTCGTTTTGTTTTCTTGTTGACAATATCCGATTTCTATCTTGATCAATCGACTGTTTTTCCTGCTTGAGTTTCCGTTTAAGCTCTAGAAAAGAAGTAGTATGAAAGGAATATTAACCAATGTCGAAATGCCGTTGTTGTTGTCATGAAGCCAATAGCAGATATTCCCTTGGTAGAAATTGACATCACGTGCAATGGATTGTCTTCTTTTGGCTTTCGCACAAAGGTTTTTGCCTAGCGTAAACCCGCCTTAAAATATCTTAACTGCAAAAAATATGATAGATAATTGTGAAAAGCCAGGTAGCATCGTAGATTGATAATTAAATCTAGAAGCTCTACAACTATACTCAATAGCACTCCTTCACAGGTGCTGTTCGTCAACTATATTCAGGCATAGGTTTATTTAAAAGGAAATAATAAATCAATAGAGGAAAAATATCTTTCCATTTAAAATGTTACCTTAGGAAAGCTATAAAGTCTAGACTCACCACCCACCTTTCTTTACACGTGTTTTGCTGTTTTGTAAGTTATCTAAGTTTTTATAAATCAAACTTTGAAGTCATGTGTGTGGCAGTTGTAAAAAAGTAAATTATTTACTACAGAATCAGAAATTAGGCAGGAAATGTTATGTTATTACTATGTAAGTCAATTTATTATTGTTCTAAGCAAAGTATTATTATACCATTAACTTTTATGTCTTCTATGCATTGAAACACCAGTCTCTATATTGGTTTTATATACTTTTAATACATAGGTAAATAAAAGCTGTTTTAAGAATAATTTTATACAGACATATGATATGATATGTAAATGCAATGTAAACAAATCTGAATTTGTAAATAGGATACTTATCAAATTAAACTTGATACTTTTATACTAAGGGACTATCTCCATAATTCGTTACCAGGGGAAGAGTGCTGAATCAATGATCATTGACTTAACACTTTTCATCATAGATTAATTTTTTTTCAAAATTATTGAATTTTACTTTTTTAAAGCTGATAAGATATCTGCTTCTGGTAACAAATTTTGGAGATGGCTTCTAACTCTATACAAATTTTAGATCTTTAAATTTTATTCCTTTTTTACAAATTTATATATCTTTATACTAAATTTCTACAAATTTTAAATCTCTTCGATTTTTTCTATTTTTTGAAACCCATAGCAATCTGGTAGCCTTGTGGCCTTGCTTTGGGTCACCAACAATAATAAAAAAAAAATGTAAGTATTTAATGCTCAGTGATACAGTAAGCATCGGCAAGCTTGTCTTAAAATTAGAAAATTCTCTAAAACATTTATAGTGATGGAATCTAAGATAGTGATAAGTTTCTTGTTTATCGTTTTCTCCATTACTTTTGTCCTTATTCATATTATTTACCGAAGAGAGAAAAACATCTGTCACACACTTGTGGTGTCATAAAACTGTGCTTGAAAAAACAACACGGTGCATTGCAGAAAATGCTAAAACATGTATTTTAGGGCTAAAAAACTTCCACTAAAAATATATATATTGCTATTGTGTTCATACAACAACTTCATTGTTAGCATGATTAAGATGACAAGATCATAACTGCACCAATATTCTTTCTATTTTAGCAATATCCCATTCATAATAAAACCGGGTATTTAACCAACAGTTTCAAAAATACGCTGACAAACAATTATAAATAACAGTAAAACATCACTGTGGAGGTGGGATTTTGGAGCATAGATTCAAGCTACAAAGCCTTTCTGACCACTGAAGTAAACATACCATCTCTTCCGTGAGCATCGGCTACTCTTTTGTCATGTTCTTCTTTGAAAAGTTTCCTCAAATTTTCATTTTCCTTGTGAATTTTATCAAATTTCTTTTCATATCTTTTTAAAGATTCTTCTAAATCCAGCATTCTGGTTTTACACGCTCCAAGTTGTTCTCCTAAGAATAATACAATGATGATAATAAAGCTAAGGTAAAACTGTGATAAAGCCTGTTTCCCTAAAAGAAGTGATTCAATTATAAATAGTAGCTGATTATAACCCTTTTCTGTAGAGAAAGGTTCAATATACTATTGTTTATACTTTAAATTCAGTTCAAGGTGATAGAAAAAGAGGAGAAGTTAATGATTAAAGAATAATACCAGCTTGTAATTGTTTCTCAAAGTCTCTCATTTCTTGATAGCTATGTATCAGCTCCGTGTTTGCATCATCTAACAAAGCATGAAGTTTCTTTAACCGTGATAAAAGATGATCATTTTCTTCATCAGCAGTAATGATACGATCAAGAAGTACAGGCTAAAGAAAAAGTAGCAGGGTATCATCAATTTGATGCACAAGAACTGTGTATAAAAGCAGAAAACAGATTGAAATGTGGTTTAATGACTAAGATTATCATGTTTCTGTAATAAAAGGGAATTTCTAAAGGGAAGAGACATATATAGTCTAAAGCTATGCTCAAAAAGCACTCAACCACTGTGATTATTATATTCTTATTTCAAACACTGGTACGTAAACAATAAATTACATAATTAGGATCATCTTGGTGTGTTCTTTCCATTGTTACTTTTAGATCATCTATTTCGTCTTCTTTATTGTGCAAAGACTGTTCACATTCTTGAACTTTTTCTTCAAGCTCACTGATTGTACTCTTTAAAGCATCTGCCTAAATCAACAAGGTTGTAAGCTCCTCAGTTCAGTATTTAAAATAAGAGGAAATAATAATGGTGGAGAAGGGATTTTTAAGGACTTAAAAATCAATCCTCCATAATGATTATTTCTTTGTATTTCAAACACTGCAGTTAACACAGTATGGAATCACCTCAAAAATATAATTTACAGAGAATGAGTGCTGAGTTAATGATCCTCTCTGTGCAGTTTCATTTTTGTTGAATCTAGTTTCTTTAAATGTACCAAAATAGTTGTTTTTTAAACAAAATTTTGAAATGGTCCCTAAGTCCATTTTTATCAGATAATAAACTGTAGAGAAGTGAGTTTTAAGCATAGCTCCGGTTACTAAGCCTGAAGCTATGCTCAAAAAAGGCTGGTCCTCTATCCCAAAAACTACCAATGCTAGAAGCATAAAATGCTAACAAGTATCCTCAACAAGTACTTTCCATTTCTACCATTTTTGTATCAATAATCATGTGACTTTTTTGCTGAGGTCAGTAATTTTTTTTGAAAAATTGCAATTTTATGCAGATCTTGATACCTACATTAAAGTATGGTTTCCACTAGGAGCTTAATCGGCGCTAAGAAAACTAGCGCAAAATAAGCATGAAATAAGTGCTGTAGTTGGAACGATCTTATTTTTTAAGAGACTTAAACGCCTATAAGCGTCTAGTGGAAACCAAGCTTTAAAGAGCCATTATTTTTGATTGAGAAAAGATTTTTTAATTCTGTTTTCAGATTCTGAAAGACAATCGAATTCCCATTCATCCTGGTGCCAAAATGATTTTAGCACAATGACGTCATCAGCCAGTATGGGGCGCCAAACTTATCAAAATCCAATTCAAAGTTATGATGTCATTATATATGACATTATCAAGGTTATCATCATATCTAATTATGTCAGTAGATTTTTTCATGAAGATAAACAACTGGTCATACCATAATCCAATCAACAGACATGTCACTCGCCCTTACATATTAGGCTTGAAAACACAGCAAAACAATGATAATTTTGTATTTTAGGGTACTTGCAGGACTGAAAAGTCACACAGGGCCGGAATTCAGGCCCTGGCTGGAAGAGTGGCATGTCTGAATCAAGAGAATTTTAGCACAAAAAAACTTTTTCATTGATGGGTTTTAGATATTGCGCTTATCTTCAGAGGTAACGATGATACGGTCACAAATTTTTAGCTAGACTAATAGATTAACAATAAAAGTCATTAAGTTGAAAGTCACAGTCCCCACCCCCTCCCTCAACCATTATAGGATTAAGCTACTGAGTCTAAAGCTATGCTCAAAAAGCACTCAGCCACAGATGGTCCCTTACTTGCTCTTATTCTGAATACTATGTTTACCTTTTCTCTTCTTTTTGATAGCTCATGGTTAATATCTTCTTGTGTAGTATTGGTTCCTTCCTAAAAATGAAAGAATACTCTTGACTTAAAAGAATGACTTAAAATAAATAGATAAAATCACTTTGTAGCCTAAAGCTATGTACAAAACCCCCTCCTCCGCAGTGATTATTTACTCTTATTTTAAGCCCTGAAGAATATGATAATTGTTATTTTAAAGCATACAAACTTCCTTAAAGATATTAAAGATTAACAGAAAAATATAACAATATACATAGGTGCTGCTTTCCTCAAAAAAGATCAGATATAAAGGAATACATTTATAAATAACAAAAAAATTATGAAAATTGGCTGAAGTAAATTCACTAAATATCTAGTTTCACGACAAAGTAATTGTCCAGTTCTAACATTTACCTTCTACTAACGCTACAAAACAACCATTAACTATCAACAAGTCATACATATGAACACACAAGATAAATTAGCCTTACCATTTCAGGTCTGCCGTTTAACTTTATAAATCTTAAGATTTATAGATTTTGATAGGTAAAATGTTATTGAATTTCTTTTTAGTTTTTCTGGCAAGAATCATCAATTTGTATAGCAAAGGAAGTAAACTGATAACCCAGTGAGCAATAACTTGTTCAAAGTCAGCAGTAAAGACACTGGAACAACATCAAACAATGTTGTTCTAGCATCTTTACTGTGGACTTTGAACAAGTTTTTGCCCACTGAGAACTCTTTGATTTTTTCAACCTTTAATGTATGCTTGTATTCTATATAATTATTATTAGATATAGCGCTAATGGGAAAACCATTCAAGATTACAGTGATTAAACTCTATTGAGTGTAGGATAGTTTTAAAATATCCTTCATAAGGGAGACAAACTAATGTTTGAAGACAACACAAATACAAACCTGCATTCTCTTTATACTCCTTCGTTCTTCAGTCAATTTATCTTCCACTAGAAATTTAAGAACAAATAATGACCATGGATTAGTAGATAAGCCCTATCAAGGAATTTCTATTCTTACTTCGATTCTTACTTCCAGGCATTTGAGGATATAATATAATACAGCATTTAAAATCAAAATTGTACTATAAAAAGTATACGAAATAAGGTTTGACAGAAAACACACGTGCAAAGTTTATTGTTAATAGAATTCCTAGAAAATAGCCTGATATTCACATTATGAGACAAATCTTAGTAGCAATAATAGACTCCTCCCTGCAAATGCTATATTAAGTCCAAGCCTCAAAATAACTGCTGGACATCATCTGTGGAGGAGTGTTTTTTGAGTAGTTTTTGGATGTCCTCAGAAACACTCCTCTACAGGTGATGTGCAACTGTTATTTTAAGTCTTGTTAAGTCCCTTACATTCACGAAGATCTTGCTCCTTTTTCTTCAAATCAATACCAGATGCTTGGGAAAGGACAGCACACAATGCTTTGTTTTTTTGCAATTCCACAGGGTTGAGTTTTGAAACAAATAATGAAAAACTTGCGATTTGATCTTTCGTAAGAACAATATTTTCTTTAGCAAGCTGGTTTCTTTTATACATTGCTTTTCCTATGTATGCACTTTCATCATTGTCAAGAACCTAGGGAATAGAAGAAATCAGTGGCTAAAATTAAAGAAAACATCAGTATGCCAGGCGGTACCCTATAGAAACACAGGGAAAAGGAACCAATTGTTGGCTCAATGATCAATATTTTCACTGGGTTGAAACATTTTCCCTGCGCACAAATCAATTATTATAGGCTAAATTGTCATTTTCCAAAATTTAGTAGTGTTTTTTCCCTCTCCAATGTCAAAAGGGAACTGACCAAAATATTTTAATGTTCTCCCTAGATCACATTACTCACAAATCTATATGCAATTCTCTTTAACTCTCAGGATCAGGTCACATCAGATCTAACTGCTTATATTCTTCGCCGTATATAGATTTCCAATACCTTCTTAATTGCGGAACATAAAGTAGCTTAGTTTTCTGATCAGCAAGATATTATTTTCCAGCAGAAATCATGTGATAGGAATCCTCAGAGGATAAAGAGAATTGAGTGTCTGTCCAACTAGGAACATTTTACCAGAGCAGTTGTTGAATGTTATTACTTCACAACCTAATACACATCTTTCTATTTAAAGATAAACATTTTTTATATCTGTCTATATTTTTGTTTTTGCAGCATCGGCAAAATGGTTTTTATTCAAAAATATGTAAATAAAGAAATATAAACCAATCAAAATCATTTATTTTAGTTTGATTGACATAAATTTTTAAAATATTCATTGTCTTTTTTGCGATAATTGCGTATTTATAATGAAAGAAAGTTGTTATTTGAACTCTTAAGAGTGTACAGACAATGATTTCTGTGTAATTTATAGCAAATTCACAAAAAAAAGTTGTCAAAAACAAGGTACATACATGTACCTAAGAATTTACTCATAACTCACATTCCGCATAATTTATTAGGATTTTTTTTTCACAGTATTTTTGCCCCCAACCCCCCTCCCCCGGTTAAACTAGGGTTAAGTATCATAATTATTCCCCCAAAAAAACCAGATGCATTAAAATTATAAACATAGTACAAACTAACAGAAAACACCATTGAGCAACATAATACTTTGCAAGACAATACCGAGTAATGACCTCCACAAACTGATGTCTTTACTGCAGACTTTGAACAAGTTTTGGAATCTACGCTCAAAATTCACTCCTACACAGAGTTTAGAGGTCAAAATAAGAGTGTAATCACTTGGGAGGATGAATTTTTTAGCATAGCTTCAGGTTTCGTAGCCTAAAGCTCTGCTCAAAACTCACTTCTTCACAGTGATTATTATTTACTCTTATTTCGACCACCAGATTTATTTTGGTCTTATTTTGAACACTGGTAGTCAGGTCGGCATCCCTCTGTGGAGGTGCACCTATGGCTACAAAGTAGTCTACAAAGACGCTCCTCCAAAGAGAAATGCCAACCTGAATTCTGAGGCCTGTACACACATACATACATACCATATCATCTTCATTAGAATGAGGTACCAAGAAATCAGCAAACTTTGCATCTAGCTTATAAAATGCTAGTTCCTGTTCAAGCTTGTATTGTTTTTCGCATGCTTTACTTAGTTCACCAGTTTTACTTTCAAGCTAAATGAAACGTATAATAGTGAAAGAAGCTTGCCAACTAGCAGTACTTAAAATAAGGGGAAATAATCACCATGGAAGAGGGACTTTTCCAAATAATCTCTCCTACACAGTGATGACCGACAGTTATTAACTGAAATATTATTTTCACAGATTATTAAGTTGATATTTTGTGCAATTGTTTTTTAAACCAAGCTTGAATATAACTGCTGGATATCACCTGTGGAGTGTTTTTTGAGAATACTGTACTCTCAAAAAACCCTCCTCCACAGGTGCTGCCTGGCATTTATATATAGGACTTAAATTAGTATAACAAACAATCACTGTGAAGGGACTATTCTAGACTGAAGCAAGTCTTAAAAATTACTTCACCACAGTGATTATTCGCTCTTATTTCAAACACTGATGGTACCATCAACAAACAAATTCAATTTTTTAAAAATACTAAAACAATCTCGTCTTATATCTTGTACAAAATAATTAATATATTGTATATAAAATATTTACTGTTTCTATTTCTATCGGGCTAATCTATCCTAAATACATATTACGCGACTCGTCAGTCATATCACTCATCTTAATGAATCTTGATAATATACTGGATCTAGTAATGCAGCCGTTTTTAGGGCTATAAAAATGTTTTATGCCAATCTATAAGCTGAATTGTATTTCATATTTACAATTTTTGTACTTCTCAAAACCTTTATTTACAAATTCAAAACCCACGGCACATTAACATATAAATAAATAACAAAGTTTGTGTGAAATTTATTTCAAAAAACTTTTTCTTTCCTAATCTTACTGATAATGTTTATTAAAAGAATATACTTACACCTTTCTACTTATGTAAGAAAAAATGTGAAAATTGCAACATTATCAGGTGCTAATATTTTCCAGACCATAATATCACTGACATACTGCATGTTTGTCAAAACATAAAAAATTAGATCATTGTGGTTGTTTATGGTTGTTAATTTTGTGATAACATTACCTATGGGCTGGTAATGTCATACTATAAGTTTGCCATAAAACAAAACAGTATAATTATGGAGTAGTAGTTTCAAAAATAAAATCTACAGATCAGAGTACCGAGTCAATGATCTTGCAATAAATTGGTTTCTTCGTGTTAACACGCTTCTGCACAGATTCAGATTTTTGTCGAATTTGTTGAATTTTAGTTGATTTAACTGTATCAAAAATGTTGGTTTTGGAACGAAATTTTGAGATGGTCCCATATAGTATATAGCACGTATAAATCATTTATGTATAGAATATGTCATGTACATGTATATATATAACCTATATGTATAAGCATACGCAAAAAGATACAAGCAGTGAAACTTAAAGAAACTACCATATTTCCTTAAATAAAGCATCCAGGTGATTTATGTGGATATTCTAGTATACTACAATAATTCCATAGTAGCTTGTCAACAAAAGTGTGCTATATATGCTGCTTAGCTTAACTTAACTTAGCTGTCAGAATTGGTGGGATGGGAGAAGATGAGTGCGAGTGTGAGTGAGTGAAAATCATATGTATTAAAGTTAGGAACCACCCCAAAAATAAATCTTACAGAATAGTACTGTTTCAATCAAACCAGTGCAAGCTTGTTGACCAAGAAGGAGCCATCTCCAAAATTTGTTCCCAGGGGAAGAGTGCTGAACCAACGATCTTGCAATTGATTGGTTTCTTCGTGCTGGAGAAACCAATTAATTGCAATCTCGTTGACTTAACACTCTTCATCGTAGATTAATTTTCCTCAAATTTATTGATTGTGACTACTTTAGAGCTGCTAAAATATCTGCTTATTGAAACGATTTTGGAGATAGCTCCTAACCTAGAGAGTTTCATTTTTGTTGTATTTAGCAAAGGTTAGTTTCTTTAAATCAACAAGACTGGTAATATGAGTAAATAATCATAGTGGAGGAGAGATTTATGAGCATAGCTTCAGGCTTTTTAGCCTGTAACTATGCTAAAAAATATCTCCTCCGCAGTGAATATTTACTCTTATTTCAGCCACTGATCTACACCAAAAAAGTTGTATTTGTCAAGATATTTTCAGATGGTATCTTATAATTCACTTCTATTCTTCAAGAAAGTATCTTTACAAATAATCACAGTGGAGAAAATCACTTCTCCACAGTGATTATTTGCCTTTATTTTGACCATTGATCGAAACATCACTCACCAACTGATTGTTAGTATCTAGTTCTTCGATTTTGCTTTTCAATGATATCTTTAAACTGCTCATCTTCTCATTTAACTTTTTGTGATCCTTTAACCCATTATCTCTTTCATTCTTAAGAGTCGTATTATCATGTTCGACGATATTATATTTCTTTCGAAGGTCATCATATTGCTTTTGTTTCTCATCTATTTCATCTAAAGAAAAATGTGTTTAGTGGTCAAAATAAGGGTAAATAATCGCTGTGGAGGAGGTATTTTTTAGCACAACTTCAGGCTATAAATCCTGTAAAGCTATACTTAAAAACCACTAATATCTGTGTGGAAGCAAAAATTTAGACTTGGTAGTCTTTGTTTTAAAAAAGAAGCCAGTCATTTTCAAGTCCAAGTTTGATACTACAGGGCTCGAAATCACTGTGGAGGAGAGATTTTTCAGAATATTTTCAGTCAACTTGGCTGAAAATATTCTGAAAAATCTCTCCTCCACAGCAATGACCGGCTGTTATTTCGAGCCCTGATACTAATTTTGCAAGTACTAAAAGTCTTTTACAATTTACTTTTATTGATGGTTGTTCTAAACAATTTTACATTGAATTTGAACTTATATAATATATAATTTATAAAAACTATATAATACAAATCAACTCACATCAACTTATATTATTGTTTTAGAAAAGATGAAAAGCTACTTATGTAATGTTTTGCTTTTCTATACTTTCCTAAGTTAAATTTCCACAAGGTGAATAATTTAAAAGTTTTTTTCATTTCAAATGTCTCTGAGAATGCACATAATTACTTTCAAGTTTTCGCAGCAAAAAATATTTATAGTGCAGGAAATTAGAAATCATTCCAACTACTGTATATCAGTGTTCAAAATAAGAACAATAAAATCTCGAATAAACGTCTACTCAAAAAATCTAGAAAATTAAATAAACATAATATTGTAGCCTAATATAAGAAATAAGCATTTTAATGTTTTAAAAAACACATATATATTTTAAAATTAAATTAGGGCTATGGCTATGGATGCTACATGTATACAGGATATATGTATACAGGCTTCATGTATATAACCTACATATATATAGGCAATATGTATGTGGCTATACATATTACATGCTTTTACTATGCTATGTTTTTGTTAAAGTGTAATTCCGTGGCAGAAAAACTGCCAAGTTGAGAGTACCAGCAGGTGCATGGATCGCGGCGTACCTAGGGGTTCCAGATTAAAAAGGGGCGTGATGTGACGGAAAGCTTAGGTGGAATGGCTCTAAAATTAAAAATAAAGTAACACCAGACAATAGACCAATGCAACAGAAGAATACATAAATACATGTTGTCTTACGTTTCCTATATTTCTAATCCATCTTACAAAACATTGCTTGAATATTGGTACCAAATTTCAAGATGGAAATAATATGGTCTAATGAAAAAGTGGGATGCCGCTGATGCCACCGCAAAGTGATAGTAATAGTCCAACCAAACTTTGTTCGGCAGACGGGCTAAAAATCAATAATTTGCACTTATTTCAACCACTACTGACCTTGATTAAATCTTTGAATTGCTTTTTTTCTATCATCACCCATGACAACAGTATCATCAATTGTGTTTAGGTTTCGTAACTTGAAAATAATATATTCTTTAAAATGACTAAGTTCACAAATTGGATTTCCATTTACATGTATTTCACTCAAGTTTATAATCGAGGAAAGTTTTCCAATCTCACCAAGCTAAAAATAAAAAATAGAAAGCATACTCAACCAGTTTTCAGTGAAAAAAATCGCTTATTTTGACACTTCCAGATAGTTTTGGAATCTGAAATTTTCTGGGTATGATTAGTGTGTGTGACATAGATTTTGAAATTTCGACCAAAAAAGGTGATTATGTACCTTTAACCTTAAGAGACTATTCACATTCAGAAAATTTGGGAATAATTGCTCTATCTGTTACATACATTGTCAATTAAATTTCCTTTATTTTGTCACTATTTGACCAAACTTTTAGTTCTGAAAATCTGATTTTCTAATTCTGAACTTTTTATTTTTACTAGTAGTGGCTCAATCCAATGTATATAACCGAAAGAGTTACTTTTAATTGTACATAGTTGTTTTACAATACCATGACCTCCGTAATATAACTAGCCACAATATAGTGATCTTTGATAAAGAAGATAATGATCATAATAAAATGGCGTTTGGAGCAAAGTATATAAATATTCCATTCACTTTTGCAGATTACTGGCATGCTTATGATAGGGATCTTCTAATGTAATATGTGGAATGTTCTCCCCTTCTTTCTATGAGTAATGATAGGTTTCACTTCTATTAAATGCCAGAGTTTTTGCCTTTGACTGCAAGGAATAAGAATGACAGTAGTGCCCATATCCTTCTTTGTATGGATAGGGTTATTTTATCATGTGCTACCATGTCAACAAGTTATGAAACAAATTTGCATTTGCATTTGAAAAATTACAGAAATCGGGAAGTTTAGTGGAGGAAAAGTAGTGGTAAGATGAATTTTGTAAGATAAATGTTTAGTGTAAAACTTGTTTCTTTCCTTACAATAAATATTTTTAGTTCCAAATAATTTTTTTTGGCCCAAACAAGTGATAATGCAACTTTAACATCAGTATTTAAGTAAAACAATAAACAGTTTTGAAACAAGAACCAATAATTTCTGTGGCTGTGAGGTTTTTGAGTTTTGCCAAAGTGATTATTTTGCTCTTATTTCAAACACTGATCAATGTGAAGGATTGTTTACTTGAGCATAGCTTTAGGGTTTATAGCCTGACAATGTTCAAATAAAATAAAATAAGAATACACTATCCCTGTGGAAGATTGATTATTTGAGAAGATTCAGGCTACTAAGCTTTATAGCCTGAAGCTATGCTCAGAAATCCATCATAAACACTTCTTTATAATATAATAACTTTTTCTAATGAAATATATTTTCTTGATAAACCATCCATTAAGAAAAATAACTTTGCACAAAAATATCAGTGCCTTAAAGAAATAGTCACTGTGGATGAGGGATTTTTGAGACTGCTAAGCCTGAAGCTATACTCAACATCACTCCTCCACGGTGAATATTCGGTCTTATATTATGTGCTGAAATAATTCTACTTACATTTCTCAAACGATTAAAAGCTATCTTGAACACTTTCAAGTTCACACACTTCTTAGTAAACCATTTTGGAATAACCTCAACTTGATTATCATTAAGATTTAAATCTTCCAAATTTATTAATGCTTCCAAACCGTCTAATGTGTTAATTTGATTTGATGATAAATCCAATGTCTGAAGATTACTCAACGTATTCAGATTTTGAATCTTTTGAATGAAGTTATTTGACAGTGTAAGGTTGTTTAAATTCTTTAACAGCTCAAGGTTTTCAATAAACTAAATAAATTTAAAGAAAAAATTTAAGACCGTAGATCCGTGTTCAAGAGTATAATAGTCACAGTGGAGGAGGTATTTTTGAGTCTAGTTTAAGCCTTTGTAGCTTGAAGGTATGCTTAAAATCACTCCTCCACAGTAACTATATAGTCATTTTTCAACCACTGACTTAGAAGAAATAATAAGTCAGTAGATAGATTTAATTTTTTAAACACAAATAAAACCATCTAGATTAATTAAAATACTTTTTTAAAAAGGGAATGACAAAAACATGCTTTGTCTCTATTGAGAAACCAAGAATTTGGCATAGCATTTTTACATACTATGGTTGAATGATGGTAATAACATGAGAGCATCAAAATTGCATGTTGGTAAATTTTTATTAAAGCAACTTTTAAAAATTATTTTAGTGCAGGCCTTAAAATAACGGTGGACATAACTTGTGGAGGAGTGTTTTTTCAGTATAGTTTTCAGCTTTGAACGTGAACTAAAATTCACAGATTTATATATAGCTACTCTAAATTCAGTAAAATAATATCCCGAAGTTGGAGTACAAGTTAAGCTTATACTATGTTACCTTTTGGAGCCTTAATAACTATGTCAAATTCCCTTTTTACCACTTTTTTACTATATTCAAGAAAACAACAAACCTTCGTTTCACAGAACAGCTATTTTGTGCGCTAAATTTGCAAAATGTGAAGTGCGCTCCCTTAATTCTTACCCTGAGTAAATATTGTTACAAAAGCAAGGCTGCTCAAAGAACCTTGGTATAACATAGAAGGTGTGAGTGTTACTTGAATATACATGACCACCACATAAGCTGTTTTGACCGTGTAAGATCTGGAAGCTAGATTCAAGTTTTGTTTTGAAGGAGAAGCAATAACAGACAAGCAAAGCGAGGAAAGCTCAAAGAAACTGAAATTGTAATAGAGAATTAGTACTTATTTTTTTAATCTGGTTACGTTTTGTTTACATTTTTGTGTTTATCAACAAGACAAGTGTCCCTTGAGAGGCACTTGTAGTCCCACTTCCGGATCCCTTTAAAGTTGATTTAGAAGATTGTATTACTATTGCTAATATATTAAAAAAATCTGCAATTGCGCTTAGATATCATGTCTGAAAAATAAATCTACAAAGAGGAGTATTAGGTCAACGACCTTGTAATGGATTCAATCCATTGCAAGCTCGTTGACACAACACCCTGCTTTCAAAATTTTGAGTTGGCCTCAATACTAAAAATAATAAAAAAAAATGTGGTTAAAGTATTTATGAAGTTCCATCTTGTGGACAAATTGTGTAATATACACCAGTAAGTTTGTTCCAGTCATTCCTTGATTACATAAGCTCTCAGTATTTGGAATAAGAGCAAATAATCACTGTGGAGGAGTGATTTTTTAGCCTGAAGCTATACTCAAATAATCGCTCCTTCACAGTGATTACTAGTCCTTATTTTAAGCACTAACATATAGTATAATATTTAGAACATTGATATACTCCCCCACAGAGTTCAGTGGTTGAAAAGCGACTAATCACTGCATGTTTGATGAGCAATTAATTACTGTGGGGGAGCAATTTTTAAGCAAAGATTGAGATCACAAAGTTTGAAGTTATGGTAACCCCTCCCCCCACCCCACCCATTATTTACCCTTCATTTCAACCACTGGAGCTTGACTGCAGTTACTTGGAACTCTGACAATACCTGAATCTTTCTTTTCCATTGTCTTGAAAGTGATAGGTTCAAATGAAGAACTTTCAATGGATCCTCATCTTTCGTTAGCTTCTTAATAAGATTCTTCGTTATATACATTACATTCAGTGGGCTTTCTGAAACAAAAAGACTTACCATAAGACATGACAGGAAAGT
>JAULBZ010001350.1:0-22671 GCA_032360805.1 Neoturris breviconis | reverse complement strand
ATTACGAATGTAAATGTTCCTCAATAACTGCTCATTTTGGTTAAAACATCAGGTGGGGAGCCATTACAAAACCTACTTGTTTTCTTTTTATTAGTTTAAATAATTTTTAAACATTATTTTATAAGTTTGGTTTATAATGAAGCGTTCCTGATTTCGAGCGTAGATTTAATACGACTTTAATTATATGCTTCAAGATTCACATTTGTTTTGGGAGATTTAGCTATTATATAGTTATATTCCAATGTCAATTCTTCCAAAGTACTTTCCAAATCTTTATAAAATATTCCCTAGTTTAAATAGCACAAGTGGTGTAACTTCAGTATCCTGTCGATCAAGCGTTAATCGGTTGGCTTGGCTTTTTGGTATCTAATGATGGTATCAGTCAATGCAGGAATAAGTTGGCAATATAATTGTTGCTATGTATTCAACAGGATACGATTACATGCGTTCTTCTGTGTGGTTGACCGTAGCAAAATATACAATTAATTAACGGACTGATGCCAATATGAAACATCGACTGAAACACGTGGTAAGAAAGCAATAAAAAAGAACTTAAGAAATTTGATTGAAGCTTTGACAATTTAATTAAGATTTTGTATCTAATTAATTATAATTGGTAATGATATCGGGGCAGTAAAAAATAAGTGGGAGTTGGAAATTCTTCCAAATTTATTAAGCTATCTGTATGATATGCCCACAAATAAATACTTACGAATATAACAAGCCCTATTCGGAGTTTTATGGTACTAATAAATCATATGACTAATTGACTAATTGAAAAAAAGGAAATAACATGTTACTTTCAACCTCCCACTTAGGTTTATATAGTTTTTCTGGACTAAGAATAAGCGATTTTTTACAATGCACAGAGATATATTAGAATAACTTTTCCAAAGAAAAAAGCAGTTACTAAAAGCAATGCTTTGAAAAACTTGTTCTCACATCATACGATTGGATAACAGTAAGTTTGATATTTAGGATCTATTTTTGGTTGCATATAAAATGATCATAATCATCTATTAATTTCGACGTACAATTTTATTCAACGCTGCTCTGCCGTCCTGTGAGGTCTAATCAACGCTGGAAAGATGTCAATTTGACGTCTAGACGTACACACCTCGCTGGATGACTATAACACAATACACTCTTTTGTTATAAGCAACCATTTTAGAAGCTTTTAGTATTCAATCATAATCATAAGCAAAATTCATTTTTACATTTTTTACATTTGTACGTCAATTCGAAATACTATAATATCTTGTTTTTTCTACTTTTTCCATAACAAACTGTATATTTATACCTGTGTATTAAGTCGCAGAATCAGGTCTATTATCTTTCTTTCAAAAGTGAATAAATATGGAAACATTTAGCAACTAGCAACTTCTAGTATTGAAATACCAGTTTATCCTTAAAAAAAGAGGTGTACTGCATCAGAAAAAATATTTCTACAACAATACTATACTAATAATAAACAAAGGTTCTCGATGCGTCAATTTATATATGTTAATGTGGACATGTGACATTTAATCCGTCTTTTAGACGTCGACGTCAAGTGCATATAAGGTAACGTCATCTGATCATTATATGCGCTCAAGTTAGAACAACAAGTGTCGACGACGTTTATTCAACTTTGCTTATGGTATGCTCGTTAAATATGCTTGTTAAATATATTCTTTTCCTGGAAGGAAGCTATTTAAATACAAATATTTACGAATAATATTTACGGCTGAGCTGTATCAACTATTTTTCTATAATTTATCTAGGATCATTTTTAAAAAAAATGTTTTGGTAACTAAGGATAATTTTCCCTTAGTAACCAAAGTTTTGATAGACGGTAAACACAAATTTCCAAACAAAATATTTTCTTTAATTTTTGCTTGAAATCGTTTTGACCAATTTTAGTGATCAAAATTTTTTTCACCAAATTTCTTTTTTTTACCCTCAAGAAATTTTTTTACCATCAAGAAATTAATTTTGTTAAAATGTTAATTATGTGTTAATCTAACATTCCGGAAAGTTTCAATACTACCACATGGTCTTATCAAATGTTGGTGGTGGGGGTTGAAACAACAAGTATTTAGGAGTCCCCAAAAGGCCCAGTATTAATAGGGTTAAGCGACTAAAGCAATGACGCTGAACTTTTTAACATTCTCATCGGTCCCTATCGTCTTTCTCAACATTCCTAACTTCCTCCTCGTACCACAAGGCTATGAAACTTCTTGCCCCATATTCTTTTTCTTCTTTATATTATCTTGTGAGATTTAAACTCAAAAAAACATTTAATACTTTTATACCAACTATATATGTCTTTATGCCAAATTTAGATATATTTTAAATCTCTTCCATCTATTCTCGCTGTGTACCCCTCTACAATCCAGTGGTCTTGCTTTAGGTGACCAACAAGAATTAAAAATATATATCTAGAAAGCGCATATACTTTTTTTAGAAAGAGAAAGTAAATTTTGAGGATTTGAGGCTGAGGTTTTATTAAATTTTTGCTAATTTCAGGCTTAACAGTTTTTTATTGCTTTCTTACTTTGCAAAGTCATAATAAGTTATATTGCTTGTTGAAACATAGACTACTGTCAATTTTGGTGGTTGTGAAGCCTAACTTATACTACTTTGTAAAGATAACAAAATTGTGCGAACTAACTAAATTGTTGCTTATTGTCTCTGAAGGTAATTGTTACGTATATGATAGAATAAAAGGAGCCTTTGTAGAACTTAGCCTAAAGAATATTTTCTTTCTTATTTTTCTGGATAATTTACTTGAGTCTCACTTTCTTATAAATTATTTTCTTGTTTAAACAAAGTGTAGCTACAGTGCAAATATCAGCTTGATATCATACACTCCTTTATATAAGAACTTTAGCTCGGACCTTAAAAGTATGTTGTTTCCTAATTAAAGTTGAGCATGACTGAACATGTCTTTTTAAAAAGTAAGTCAGGAGTAACAAAAAACAAGTATTCTGACTTTTCAATATTATTTTAGAGTTTTTATGTTCTGTTTTGAAAACTATCTTCACAAACTACAATATTTTCTCTATATATATACATATAGTAATTCCCTAGTGTATGTATGCTTTTCAATTAAAAATAGAGAAACACGCATAGCTAACTGTCTCTGAAGGGCCATAGCCTAAATAGTTCAGCTAAAATAATAAAACGCAATGGTGATCATTAAGTTATGAAACATAATGTGATGAGTTATAACTTAATGATTTTGTTACATAATATAATTTTAGTCCTTTAGTCCAAAAGAAATATATAAAATCTATAATAGAATACATAATATGCCCTAGCTTGGTAGTATTAGCCTCACATTAACCCTATTCCGGCCAGAGGGACACAAAGTGCCACCAATCCCCACCCTCTGCCAAACTTTCATTCGTTTTTGAATGAATGGCTTATATGACTAGAACTTTCTAACTTCCATACAATTTATCTAGGATCATTTTGAACAATTTTTTTTTCGGTAACTAGGGATAAATTTTCCTTAGCAACCGTATTTTAGACAGATGGTAAAAAAAATTCAAAAAATTATATTTTCTTATTTTTTCTGCTTGAAAATAATTTTGGTATATAGTTGTATATATAGTATGAAGTTTTTCACCTAAAAATGTTTTCCAGTGGATTCATCGTGAGTAATGACGTCATCCAGAAAATTTGCATGCTAAAATGTTAATTTTGTGTTGACCTAACATTCTGGAAAGTTTCAACACCACAGCATGGTTCTATTAAAAGCTATTTAGAGCTCCAAAAAGCCCGGCCTGAATAGGTTAACACTGCAGGTTCAGGAGAACTACATCGTTATAGGTTAGTTAATATTGTGCAAAATAAATAACTTTTTTGTGCTTTCCGCTGGCACTTCACTGAGAGCGTTTATCCAATGTGGAAGATTTCTCTGTAACTCTGAGTTCACTATTGGAGGTCTCTTAATTTTGACTTTACTAGTTTCTTATAAAAAGGAATGTATTCAGTTGAGTAATAACGAAACAACACTATGCGGAAAATCCTCATAAATTCTGCATGACATCATATTGACACCGTTGAAATCATAAATAAACATTCTATAAAGTTTAATCGCATAACTAATACGTTTTTCCTGAATTCTCGGTGTGTTAAAAAGATTTTCTTCCAGATTATTGGATGAGAAATTTGGCATTTCGCAACACATATAAATTACATATAAATTCATAAAATAGACTTCAAGGAAATTTATTATTGTACAAAATGAATGTCTCATTTTGTATAAAAATGGAGACTTCTCAGAAATATGACATATTTCTGAGAAGGCACCATTTTTATGCATAATGAGACTTTAGTTTTTTGTTAGCAGAAAAAAATCGATTGGTATATGATGGAGTAGCTTAAAGTAGCTATGTAAAAAAGGTTTCATGATTATTTCAATATGTCGTCATTGTGGATTCCGCCCACGACAACCGCCCAATCTAGTAACTGTCAAACCACACAGTGATAAAGTTCTTAAACTTATTACATAATATCTTCTTGCTGACATCAGCAGTTTTTGACCATGTCATAGCTAAAACGATGAGTATTTTTTAAATAAAAACTGTTTTTTCAAAATACGATCTAAAATTACAATTAATTTACGGATCGTCTCAAAAATAAAATCTACAGAGGAACCAATCCATTGCTAGTTAGTTGACTTAACACACTTCTGCACAGATTCATTTTTGTTGAATTTTGTCAATTTTAGTTGATTTGAGCCTATTAAAGAAATTGGGTTTTGGAGCGAAATTTTACAGTTCTTTAGCATATTAAACGAGATTTAGAGTTGCTTCACATACTAAACGATATTAACAGTTGTTTCACATACTAAACGATATTTTATTGTTGAAAACGGGAAATTAATGATACTAATCATAAATATTAGCCCAAGAAAAAGTTTATGAAATATTTAAGTAATTGTATAAAATGTCTCTTCGAATTTGATTAGATGACGAGTGCCTGTAGGGTTTACCCTTTGACGTTAAAGATAATCATTTAGCGTACCGTATTTCTTCAATTAAGCGCCCCCTCAAATAAGCGCCCCTCGTAGTCACCATTCCTTTAATAGATTTGAACACATGTACAAGATATATATATTTTAGTCAGTTATGCCAGGTATTTAAAACATTTCGAAACAACTGCTGAAGTCAGCTGGTCTTTTTGGTTTTTTTGATGATCAGGGGCCTCAATGTAGTGCCTAAGCACGTATCGCTACTTATGAACGATGGAATATGACATCATCTCGTGGTTATCGCGTTCTTAGTTAGCCTTATTTACCCCGGGAGAGAGAGGTAATTTGTAAAAAAAAAACTGAAATTTCCTTTGACCCTCTAATGTTATTAGGCCTAAATTTGGTGAGTTTGTATTATCGCATTTGAAAACTGCTGACTAAAAATCTTTCTAAATATTAATCACAAAAAGACCCAGGACCACCTTTACCCCTCGGGACCGGAAATTTTTTGGATTTTTTTATTTATTATTTTTAATACAGATTTATTTTAGTCCACAAGGCATTATTACGAATTTTTTTCCTTCATTCCAGGTTTTAATGGGCACTACAGTAGGATACTCTGCATAAATTCTGCATGAAATGGTTACGTAGGTAAATATTTATTACATTTTCGGAAAAAAATAGAGCCTGTGCAACATTGTGATCAAGTTTCAAGTATTAACTGAGCATTAATTCTAAAGTTATCAGAGTGTGGTACATTGTACCACCCTACCCAGGGCTTATAGGGCTACTCTACAGTTTATACAGCTTTCAGGTTTAAGATAATTCGTTCTTAGAATGTTTTTAGTCCGTTTTAGTTTCGTTTTTTTTCCAACCTTAATATTTGTAACTTGGTTTTTATATCAAACGCATGATACTTTCTCAGAGACTCTCATTCCACAGAGCATGCCGGCCAGATTTAGGGTGTATTTGTTTCGGTCGACCAAATCCACCGAACAAAATAAATTGTGTGAAACAAATGCAAAACCGTCGACCGTTTTTGTTTTGGTAGTCATATTTTTATGTAGTAACTCACGGATAATTTATAAGATAATTTAAGAGATGTGATTACTACGTAGTTACTACATGCAGTGCTATCAGATATGTACACAATACGCATGTGTAAAGGCAATATGACGTGCCATATGCTTCAAAATAAAAACATACACGACACGTCAATGGTCGACAGTCGATGAGATTGTTTACAATAGACCAAATCAACCTGCTTCAGAGCTAGTTGATTTGGTCGACGGTGGTTGACGATTTAAATCGACCGAATCGTAGATATTCCAGTTGACTTGGTCGATTTGGTTGATTCGGTCGACCGAAACAAATACACCCTTAGAGCATTTTTTTTTGTCACAATCTAAGACGATTTTGTTCCCAAAAATTTAACACAGAACGAAAGTTAAGTTTGTTTTTGTTTGTCTTTTGTGTGCGTGTGTGTTAAAAAAGTATTTGTTACTTCTTTCTTGGTGAATTCCTTTAACTAACTCAAGTTAGTAAGCTTTCAAATGTTCTTCAAATGTCCGGAAAATTTTAGCCTTAGCCTTTATAGAAATTGGATTTCCCCATCCTATTATCAAGAGAATCTGTTGTTTCTTATATTGTTACCTTATTATTACCTTTCCAACACAGAAAAACACAGAACTGATACGACTAATACATATTTTTGCATTGCTGTGCTGATTAGGCGAAAAATTTCGTAAAGCCGAAAGAACACACGTGATATTAATTTCTAACAATGGGTAGTGTAGTTAATTTAGCTTTAAAATTTTCACCTAGTAATCCACCTTTAACGAGATTCATTAGTGAGGTTTAGAGATTACGGCTAGGCCGCATAAAGTCTGGGTTCCAATGTTTACGTATTCTTCCAACGTAATCTCGAAATGCAAGTTTAGCAAACTTTCTACGAAGCGCTACGAAGCAGCCATATTTGTTTGGCAATCGCTATCGGACTTTCGGGAAGACATTGCAATGTTCTTAGAACATATCTTCCTCAGATTGCTAGCTCTTAGTGAGAAGAACTCAATAGGTCTGTATTTTAAGATTACGATAAAAACAATATTTAACGTATTCTTCATAAGCCGATTTGGAGAATACGATGAGATTAGGGAATCACCATGACTAGAACCAGGCTCCACAACGTACTCTCGGCCTAGACGTAATCTTAATTTGTGTTTGCTAAACCTCGGTATTAACTGGTCAAATATTTAATGAGCTTCATTAACTGGTCAAATATTTATTCTTAGAAGCAACCGGAAGCATGGGACTCATCATTTGTCACAGGACAGTGGGAGCATAATTGCCTCATTAAAATATATTGTCGCAATTAAGTAGTTTTATGAAAGAGAGAAATATTAATTCTGACAGCGTTAAAATAATCCTGAGAATATAGAAAACAATAAAGCTGAAACAATGATAACTAGCTCAGTTGCGCATTAATAAATTATCTACTTAGTACGCGGCCTGTAACCAAAGTAACGATTTTTGACGTTTATTGATTTTTGATGAATAAATGTCGCGTACCGGTAAGATTTTGTTCGTTTGTTTGGTCTAATTTAAGAAATAAAGGAAATACCATATGTATTCCAATAAATGATACCTATTGTGCTGAAGTTACCATATTTTTGCATTTTTGTAAGTTTGGCGCCCTATTACCATGTGAGTACACGACGTCAGATCAACATCGAAATTACGACGCTAGGTCAACGTTTATCCGGCATCGTGTACTTGCTACGTAGTGCCTAATACTCTGACTATAACCCAATGGAGTGCTATATATACTCTTATCATGATAAACAAAGTAAAGCAACAATAAATTTTTTCTTCTAACTTACTGTATATTCAAAAGAAGAACACAGTAAACACACGACAGTAGACACACGACGGTAAACACACGACGGCGTCTGAAGTTTTTTTCGATGTTCAACCGACGTTGTGTGCACGCTCGGAGTATAATATAAAAATTAGATAAGCCATGACATCAATATTATGTAAGCATGCTTTGACGTCATTCGGCCACTCCCTGCATGCATTCGACTTTAGAAGTGGACAAAAGCTTGTTCAAAGTCCTCAGTAAAGACGTTAGAACAACATCGTTCGACACTGTTCTAGCGTATTTACTGCTGACTTTGAACAAGTTTTTGCCTGCTGGGGTACAGGTAAATGTTAATTAAATAAGTATTAGTTGTAATATCTATATTATATACAAAAATCGTCAACAAAAGAAACTTCATACATCCTAATTTTATCAGGTCAAATAATCCCTGTGAAGGAGGGAATTTTTTTACGAGATGCTCTCCTCCATAGTGATCATTTGTTTTTTCGAGAATTGTCAGATCAATTAAAAAAATTGTAATATCTGAGAAGAAACTCTAGATCTATACCCAATTGTTCAAAGTCCGCAGTAAAGACGCTAGAACAGCGCCGTTCGAATTTGAAACCGCATATATTTCTTATCTTAACACGTGGGTAAAATATCTTTGTTTAAGTCATATTTTAAAATAACGGAACGAAGTGTCAAGGGTTAGTGTAACCATACTGTTTTATACCATGGTTGAGCGGCTCTGAAATAATAATTTAAACGCTATTTGACCATAATGTTTCCACAGTGTTAGATTATATTCTCTATAAAAAAATCTAAATATTTGATTGATTTTTAGTGCCTTCTGTCGTCTGTTCAGATTTATTCGTTTGTTTTTCTTTCTTTGTTTTCATCCTACGATTTTGGAACCACGTTTTTATTTGTCGCTCCGATAAATTCAATGTTAACGACATTTCGATACGACGCTCTCGTGTAATATATCGAGCTGTGTGGAATTCTTTTTCGAGTTCGTATATTTGTCTTCGTGTGTATGACGTACGTTTTCGTTTTCCATCGTTAAAACAGCAATTCCATGATAAAACAGCTAAAATAGGGAAGAAAATAGGTCAGGAAACATAAAATACATACAATATATCAATATGATCAAAAATGTCCAGAGGCGCGCAACAAAGCTTGTTGATGGATTAACCCTTCGTTAGTGTGGTGGGGTACCCCCGGAAATTTGTTAATTCATGTGGAGGTATTAGAAGATTCAGGGGGCAGAAAGTCACAAATGTAAGATGAAGATTTTTAAAATATATAAGAAAATAACCTCCTGAATAATATTTTTTTGTTATGTTACTTTGACAGCAAAATTTAAAAATTCAGGGGGTCCACACCATATTAATGAAGGGTTAAGTGGTCTTGAATATTCGGCGATTGAGAAGGATCGACTTGCCAACTCTTGTCTATCGTAAAGCACGTGGCGATATGATCAAGATGTTTAAACATTTTCATGTCTACGACATCCTTTCACCCACGAGATCGTAAAAGTCGGAAGCATGGCTTTCAACTGGATCAACAAGCACCGAAGGACGGAATCCGTGGAATCCAAAACAACACATTACTATCGCTCTGATAAAATTTGGAACGATCTTCCGAAAGACGTCATCATCGCAAAAACCTTAAACGATTTCAAGAATTCCCTGGACAAGCTCTGGGAAAACGAACCTACGAAATATGATTATCTATGTTACTTCGAGCGATTCATAGAGGCTTTTTAGCCTGCAAATTTGTATTTCTCAATTATTATTATTATGACGTTATAAATGACGTATTTTCGACGTTGATTGGACGTTACATTTATTTTCTTTAATTCAAGTTATCCAAAACCTACAGGACCTGCAGAAGAAAGTTTGTTAGGCTAAATCAAAGTATAACAATAAGTTACCTGGATCCATTGATTGAGGATTCCCTTGGGTTTGATACCATGGAGACGTGCTATGACTACCAGCAGAATGATACCATGGCCCTGATGAACTATGCCAAGTAGTTGGTGTTGTTTCTGTATACGCTGTAGGTTTATTTAATACACTGTACGAATGAGGATTGTATTCAACAACATGATCATTATTGTCAATATAGCTATGATTTGGCGGTGCGGATACTGTTTGTAATCGCTGTTGAATGATTGGTGGTGGTGAATGTGAATATTGCTTCTGGTAAGCTGGAGTTGAAAGAATGCGTTCTCTTGAATAATTTATAAGTGAATGTTGTTGTTGCTGTTGTTGTTGATCTTGTTGTGTTGGAAGTACTGACGGAGGTGCTTGTTGCTGATGTATTTGGGGTGTATGATGCAGTTGTTGGTGCTGTAATTGTTGTTGTTGTTGCATTAACCGACTATACATAAGTTCTTTAGGATAGTCGTTTACTTGATTTGGAGAATACATCGTTGCAAATCTTTCCAATAACATCGGCGATGAAACTTATAAAAAAGCTGATATAAGAAAGTATGATAAATGTTGTAAAACCCAAATCTGAAATGGATTTGAAATCTTTCAAAATATATTGTTGATGAAAACGTTAATTCGTACTTGTTGCTTTTTAATACCATCAATACACCTGTACACCATCAATACACCTGCATGCTTTTCTATCTCACACAAAATTATAATAACTTTGCAAAAACTATACCGAAAACCTTTTATTGTTGCCGCGAGTTAAAATCTATTGTTTAAAATAGTGTTGTGATTATTAAAGCGGTCGTTGTATAATGAGTTTGATGCTGTGAATGGAATAATTTATATCTTCAAAATATTAATTACTCCTCAAGAAGGATATTAAGGCCTTGTAATTACTTTTTTTAATTCCTTTTGCAAAAATAGCTAGTAAAGATGAAAATATAATGAGCACGAAGAAATATATTTTCCAGATATTTTTTATGGGAAAATTTTATTTTGTTCCTCATCAATTTTTTTGAAATTAATTTTTAAAGATATTTTATACTCACAAAAAAAAGTACAATTTAAAGGCTAAAAATATTCTAACTATTTTGTGGTATGGATACGAAATAAGGCCCTTCTCTTAATTAGCAATTGTAGCGATTTAATGATACATTAATTAACAATTGCTGATTTATGATTGTAATTAGAAGATATGAAATTAGTTTTTCCCGATATAATAGAACTAAATTGTGGCTCATTAATCATGTCTAAAAACCACAACGATCACGTATTCTTCAAAATGTTGCAATTTCTAAATTAAATTGAAAGGTGTTAAAAATATCTTTAAATATTGCGTGTCATTCCCATTTAATAGTAAGTGCCTCTATCAATATTATACCGCTGTTAGAGTCATTGTACATGAAAGTATGGCATTATGACTAAGTTTGGAAGGATATGACGATACTCAGTAGGCAAATATTTGTTCAAAGTCAGCAGCAAAAACGCTAGAAACATATCGCCAGATATCTCCGATATTTGTAGTATTGTATATCCCGAGAAAACGAAAATAACGACGAATGACGTTGTTCTATAGTTTTTACTGCGGACTTTGAACATGTTTTTGTCCGCTTAGTGTGGATTGAAAGACGTGGGCGCGCTGAACACTCATCATTTCCTTAAATTTTTAAAGTCTAAAACATCAGGTAGTGTCAAAAATAGCTATGCTTTAAGCTACAGATGGAAAATAATTAATTAAACAAGATGGCTGCATGGTCAACATGAAAACGCATAATTTCATATGAAATCAACCACTTATATCCACACCAATATTCACAGAATGAATCTTTCAGAAAATGTTTCCAACAAGATAAAATGTTGGATGTAACTTGAAGGAAGAATAATTAATCCATCCGTCTGTATTTTTATCTGATATATCAATGTTATTCCATCCGATAGTGGACGCACGGCGTTTTAAAAAATCATCGTTCTAGCGATCTAAGCCTGAAACTATTATATCGTTTTTGACAAGCAGTCGAACGAACACGAACGAACTTCCAGCTGCGTGTGAGATTGTCGCCGTAAATAAAGTCCGAATTACATAACAGGTTTTGCATAGATAAAACTTCCACTGTCCACTGCATGTAGTTCTTTTGCACGGATCTAATTATTTAGAATATGTCGATTCTTACCTTCTTAAAAATTAAGTGTTCTTAATTGCTAATTTTAGATACATTCAACGTTTTTAAAGTTTTATTGGTAACATAGTCCGCTGCTATTGATAGATATATATTAGGAAATATATGAAGCATTCTTACAAGAAAGCAGTAACGAACACAACATATTTTCTTGGCGTATATATATATATATAAGGTGTGTTGCTGAGGTAACTTGATATTTGTTTTGTTAATTTTTTTATTATAAAATGTTACTTTAGTGTGGGCGACGCGGTGCGTATCGACGTCGCTGTGACGTTGTTTCGAAATTTATTTTGTCGTCAAGAATATGCGGAATATTACTCGATCCCATGAATTTGACAGCAACCTCGAATATAATGAAGGACATGACATTAATTGAAAAATAGAATCAATTTTGACATATTTATTTTTTAGTTTCAATTTATTTATTTTTATGTTATTTTTTTTCAATTTAAAAGAAAACTTGTGAAACGCTTTTCACAAAAATCTCAGGAAAAAACATCTTCCTTTTTGTAACAAAATTTCAAACCAAAATTGTGAATGCTTGCAAAGGAAAACAACAACAACAACAACAACAACAACAAGAAACAACGCAAAGTGTTTTAGTATACCTGCGAATATTTTATGGCCGATAGACCTATTCACAAAAGAACGGAAACGAGGCTGCTCAACGTAGAACTTTGTTGCAACAACTTCCGTTTTGTGCGGTGACTGACTGTCGATGCTTCGTTTCTACTATTTGTGAATAGGTCTAGAACTTTTCGTGAAATAGTTTCTTAACCCTTCGTTAGTATTAGAAGATTCAAGGGGCAAAAAGTCACAAAAGTATGATGCAGATTTTTAAAATAGGTAAGAAAATAACCTCCTGAATAATAATTTTTATTATATTACTTTCACAGCAAAATTTAGAAATTCAGGGGGTCCACGCCATACTAATGAAGGGTTAATTTGTCGGTTTTGCTTGACATCGATTATGTGTAAAACACTGACAATTTCTCTATTTAAACTCCTATAGAATTTTAGCAATTCATTGAGTTAATTTGTTAAATTATTAGGTTGCTCGTTACTCGTTATTTTGTTTGTAAAATGAAATAAAGTTTGAAAAGTATTTTTTACAAGAAATTCATTCGGGAAATGTATTGTATTGTCCAGAATAGTAATTAGATGTTTTTAAAACGTGATGTGGGAGAATATTGACAAAGATAGATTAAACGACTCGTTACGCACACTCTTCTCATAGAACTAGTTTGAAACGAGCGTTTCATATTTTAAAATCATTTTTGGACGACCATGACCCCTTTGTTAGTCAATACTAGAGAGATTTTTATTAAATATGGATTTTGGTGTTTAATCTGAGATTAACATATATTTGGCCCAAATCTATATTCAGTAGGCATTTGACATACACTGATCATACCCTTTTGAGAGTCTATGTAATAGCCATGTCGTCATTAGTGATATTTTCATCTAAAAAATGGGAAATGTTTGGTCAACCAAGATGGCTTTCACATAAAAAACATATACAATTTTTTAAAACGTCAGTCAATATAAATCTTTATGGAATGATATTTTCAAAAATTATATATCGCTCAGTCGATATAACTCATCTTACCGGCATAATTCATTCTCCCGTTTATATGGACCCGATATAACTTTCATTTCGTTTCCTGAACCATTGACATGTCCTGAAATAGGTATATTTCATGTCGCCTAGCCGATAACTCGGATGAATAAAGCGAGATATCGGTTAGGCGAGATAACTCCCTTGCCATGTAAAGGATCTGCCGATATGACTACAGAAATAAAGATGAGACTGAACATCGTTTCAGCGAGTTGTATCGGCTGAGAGATATATCGGGCTCATATAAAGAGGCCCTAAAAAGATAAACTTTCCTAGACTTCAGTATGCTGTAATAACTCCCGAAAATGTAAATTTAATGATTCATTTAAACCGTTAAAATTATTAAAAGAAAAACATAATAATTGTGATTGTCACAAAGTTGGTATTATAAAGAGAATTCCCAGTGTGACAAAACTTCAAAGTCCGCAGTAAAGACGCCAGAACAACGTCGTTTGACGTTATGTTTTTGTCGACTGGGTTATCTCTGTCGTCATATCAAATAGGGGGATGCGACGTCTAATGCCGAGAAGATGTCACTTTGACGACACATAGCTTTGCTCATTGGTAGAACGTTGATCAAATATTCCAATATGACTGTCAGCATAATGTCGCAATTCATGTGTAGCTCAAGAATAAATGACGAAAATAACGACCGGACGGAAAGGATTTTTCTTCCATGATTAGGGAAGCGGTAACTTTTATATTGTTCCTATCTCTACAAGATTAAGTGAAACTGATGAAATATCGGATATTAATATTTTTAACGTCGTCTACTATTAAAGCTTCCAACAACGGACATTAAACTTGGGTTGCAGCGACCTCCAGAATGCTTTCTAATGTTAACACCTATACCAGGTAGACACTTAATGACCAAAGTATTTTCTTGAATTATTTTGATAATTTCTTCTAAGTAAACTCTCTGTAAACAGACGATAAAAGTTTAAAAACATACCAGTTTTCAAAATCGATATGTGTTCATAGAGAAACCATCATAATATTTATTGATGCGAAGCTCTTCTAATCATGGGAGAAAGAATTAGTACAAACAGTCTGGCGCCTGTCTATAACGGACAAATAAACTAACAATGACAATTTTGACAATGTCAAATTCTAAGTTTGCCTTTAATATTAAATATGTAAGAGAGTAATTTTGCCATCATTACCCCCTGTAAATATGAGAAAAAACAAAAGAAGGACTATTAAAATATTGTAATTACGGGGGTCAGTCACAGATGTTTTACGGGTAGATGTTATAATAATGATCGAATTTCTTTTCTACGTAACAAATGGGTGGAACTCCACACATCATTCTCAATGATATAGGTATTTTTGGCTTGAGATTTGAAATTTCCTTGAATTTGTTTTTAGTTCGTAATTCTTCACTAAAAAAGAGGTCGGTGATTAAAAGACCCGTACAGAAATATCGATACACGGTGATCAAGCGACGTCAAAATAAAGTTAAATTAACGTCATTTAGGGGGAGCGGTAGTGAGGGAAGCATGTCAAATGATGTGGTGGTAACTATGATGTGTTTTTTATTAATTTATTTTTTTATTAGAAGTTCATTAGAACATACCAAAACACGATGGCATTCTCCTGTGGAAGGGCATCTTTTGAAGCTAATTTGCAGCCAACAGGCAAATTAGTCTCCAAAGGTGCTCCTCCATAGGGGAATGCCGACGTGAATTCGGTAATTATATAATAAGAAAACTTCTGTATAAAGTATATTGTTTTTATATATAACGAATTGTAAGGTAGGACAAAGAATTAAATAAAGGCGGTTTTTAAAATTTCTGTAGTACTACTAATTTAAACTTATCTCCACGCAATTAGTTGTAAAGTTGGTTTACCAGTCAAATTTTCAGAGCTGTAGCACCAGCCAATATTTTTTCTTGATCGTAAAATACAGACTACAGTCGTACCAGGACAACGAAACCGGTTCCAAAAATTATTTTTGCCCATATTTGACATTTTTGACATTTTTTATAAATTATATTATAAATAAATTATTATAAATTATATAAATTTAAGGTCGGAATTCCATTATATAGTAACGGTATAATTTCTGAAGTTCTTTTTAACATTTCTGAAAAAATTATACCTAAACCTAAATTTAAATTTTTCCTGTATTTTTCATTTAACAAGATGCTTTGCCAACCAAGATTTCAGACCCATATAACGCCAGTTACTTCCTTAATGCAGAAATAATGGTGTTCGCACATCTTTTAAAAAAGCATATATAACAAAAAACAAATATTATATTTTAGAATTCCATGCCAGCACGTGACGCTTTATCTACGTCAAAAAAGACGTATTTTTGACGTCGCGACGTCAAAAAGACATCTTTTCAACGTTGATAATACGTCGCGTACCCATTGGATTTACAAGACGTGATAAATGATTTGAAATATTTCTGCATCTTCGATGTCTTTTTGGCGTCGTTTTACTCACGTTTCACTCACTTTACTAGTAAAAAATAAATTAAGATTACTGTAAAGGTTCATTCTCGTCTTCGGTGGCGAATTTTACGTGTTCTCATAAAAATGTGTTGGAGTATCCTGGACTAATATCCTATATCCTATATAATAGCTAACTTCTATATAACTATTTACACCTACCTAGTTTTCACATAGGATGAATAATATCTTTGTCGGGAATAAATATTATATTTATGTGTTCGCTCGACTTAATTTTAAGTCAACCTCTGAAAATAAGTCAACTACTTCAGAAAAAAAAAATCAGCATCTTTTTCAAACGTTTGTTTTGTTATACCTGGTTTACACTGTATAATTGCATATTGACGTTAAGACACGTGTCTTTAATTAAGCATCGCCTAAGCATTTTATGAGCCTTAATAAAACAGTTTGTAAAGAACTATTTATACACTTGCTATATACTATTATCTGAACGTTTTTATTGCCTGTTTCGTCTATGCTGGATAATTTATATAATTTATAGATTTCTAATGCGTATTTATATTGATCTAATAGGCAATGTTTTGACATATTTTTTAATATCTAGCAATAAACTTCATATTATTCCACACCTTAAAAATATAACGAGTTTATCGTTCGATGTTTACTTCAGCTTTTACTGAAACTAACCTTAGCTAAGACTAATATTTATCCTTTCTAGCTTATAAAAAATGAGAATTCCCTTATTCCGCATAGCTTATTTAGATATGGTTTAGAAATAGTCTCTCAAACTTTCTTGTAAACTACTAGAAATATTTTTCGCCAATTTTTGTTGTCAAAGGTTCAAAATTTCCAAAAAATAAACAGCAGCTGGGAATGTTGTCACAAATTTTCTAGTAATTATCTGATGTTGTACTTTATTTTTATATATTACATGAATGAAAAATACATCCCTTGCCGTCCAACAAGGTCATCAATGAAAAAACGACGATATATATTCATTGTCTATATTACTCGGTTTTTTTACAAGCATTAGTAAATTTCGACTAAGGCTCGGTGATGCTTACATTTAAACCGCGATTCCCCATATTTCTATGGGTGCCCGCCCCTGTTTTTGTAAAACTTTGTATTTTATGAGACCTTGAAGATAAGAGGCCTATTTTCCAGCCTGAGAATGCTTATTGATGATGCTTATAAAATAAAAAATGTGTGTAACTTTTATAACTTTTGAAAAATATTGGAGTACGTGGTGTACTCCAATATTTTTCAAAAGTTATAAAAGTTACACACGTCTTTTATTTTATAAGCATCATCAATAAGCATTCTCAGGCTGGAAATTAAATGAAAAGATACTGAAAAAAATATCCCTTGCAACTAAAAATGTATGAGCACTTAATAAAATCTAATGAATACATTTATTTGTTGAGTAATAAGAAAATCAATAGCTTTGACAATAAGCCTTAAAGTTTTACTAGCAAGGTGAGCGCAACAAAAGTTCGAATTTGTTCCATGAGCCTGGGTACTAGGCTACTAGAATCAAGAGAATTCGTCGAATTTGTAAAAAGACCTAAGATCCTAAGTCGTCTTAACCCTACTAGGCCTTGGGCATCATGACCCCTCCTATTAAATTGTTCATAACTTTTTAAATAAAACACAAACTTTAAAAAGGGTTCATTTGAAAAAATATCTAAAAAGGGTTCAACTATGAAGGTATATTTAAAAAGGGTCCACCTGGAAGTATATTTAAAATGGGTTCACTTGAAGGTATATCTAAAAAGAGTTCACCTGAATGTATATTTAAAAGGGTTCACCTGAAGAAATATCTAAAAAGGGTTCAACTGAAGGTATATTTAAAAAGAGTTTATCTGAATGTATATTTAAAAAGGATTCACCTGAAGGTACATTTAAAAAGGGTTTACCTGAAGATACATTCAAAAGGGTTTATCATTTAAAAAGGGTTCACTTGAAGGTATATTTGACTCCACGACATTTTGTAAGAATCCAATTTATAAAAATCATTCCCCAAAGAATTGAGAATAAATTAAGAATGGCCATGGCCAGGCTCCATTGTCATAAACAACATATCTTAAAAAGGTTTCTTCTTTTTTCAATGCTCAACAATGTTGTTATTTTTTACTTCGAAACAAAGAACAGCTGGATTCTATTATCACAAGCTCTCAAGTGCCAAAGTATGAAGATAATACCAACTTCGGGAAAAACAATTTTCAGAATATTGTTACAATGTCACTACGACGTCATCAAATGGCTTACATTTTAAGCCTCTAAATTTATCATAGTGACACAGGCTGTCAAGTGAACAAGCATGAATGTCAACCTACAACCTGAAAGCACGGTTTTCAGAAAATCACTATGACCTCATCATATGACTGCCATTATGCCTTCAAGTTTCTCAGGGTATCACAGGCTGTCAAGTAACCAACTTCGGGAAGTACGAATTTTAGAATATCAATATGACGTCATCACATGGCTGTCATTATGCCTCAAAATTTTTCATAGTGGCATAAGATGCAGAATGACTAAAAATAAAAGTGAAAGTAAACCTACTATTGGAAGTACGACGTCACTAAGACGTCATTATATGGCTGCCATTATGCTTTCAAATTTTTCAGAGTGTCACAAGCGGTCAAGTGACCAAGTATGAAGTTAAACCTATTACAGGAAATACGATTTTCCCAAAACCTCCGGAGTATTAAAAAAAAAGTAACTTCATTGCGGCACATTAAGGTGCATTACGCCCATTTAAAAAATACGGGCGCAAACAGATAGACAGGATTAAAACTAAGTTGTGTTATATGCTTTTGAGTCTGTGGGTGTAGCTGCGTTAAATTTAAAACTTTCTTAAGTTGTTACGAGCGAGAGCAATTTAATTTAAAACACAATCATCCGATTATCGATTAACAATTTACTTAGAAGCCCAGGATTTCAATTAGTTAGATTTATCGTTCATCACTTTTTGAAATGACGCACCGACTGCAGATAATTATCAGAAATAATTCCCGTAGAAAATAAATAAATATTGCTTTCTACTTAGATCAGCAAAATTTTATTAATTGCTCCACTTGTGGTGCAACATACTATATGCGTTCAGATATTTCCGTGTGTTATTGGCAATAATTGTCTTCACATATCATTAGATGGCAATTATAAAGAGCATTTCGTGCCAATATTTTTTCCAATATTATTTGTGGCTATCTGTACATTTTCGACAGCCTTACTTCCCAGTCCTTTTTAGTCTGCTAGCTAACCCGTATGGCTGACCCGCAGTTGTGATCAAACAACAAATATGGTAGAAGACAGCAGCTTGCGAGAAGCTTAGGTCTACCTTGTTCTCCCTGTGTTATCTCGTAGCCAACTGTAAATTCTTAGTTTTCAATCTACCATCAGCATCAATCAAGTCTGTTGCCACCCACAAATCTCTAACAATAGACACAAGCAAGCTGCGTATTCCACTTGCTGCTTCCGCTATCATACGTGAAATTACAACACGCATGGTTTGCCCTGCATATGTTCCATGTATTGATCACATAATCACGCAAAGCATTATTGACAAAAATAATTTCGCGAAAAACTTTTCTTTGTGATTAAAAGTTTTTCACAAGAGCATGTCGAAAAAAAGTTTGAAAATTAAAAGTCGAATAATAAAAATGAAAACAACAAAACGAAAATAACTACAGCAGCAAGTCACAAGAAATAAAAAAAGATTGCTCTACAGTATAAAAGATTATTTCAAAAATAAAATTTATATGACAAATAATATTGGCACGAAATGCTCTTCAAAGGCAATGTCTACTAATAAACTTTGCCTAAATATACCTGCATATCGCATTTCCTTCAGAGAAATATTAAATCTCGATTACTAAAACGGTATTTTTCAATTTTTCGAAATATTTTCTTGGTCCCTTGGATTTTCCTTAAAACCACTCTTGGCAGTAGTTTGCCATTTCAAGCTTCGATTTTTTTAAATTGGTCTATTTTTGAAATTGTTTTTAAGACCCCTTCAACGAATACACCTCGGTATATTTGTTAACATTGTAGTCATTAACTGGTTTGACCTGCCTGACCCGTCTGAAAGTTTGTAGCAGCTAACAAAACCAAGCAAACATTTATGCGGAAATTCCATCAATTGCAGTCATGCGTCGGTCCACTTTGATTGTAAGCCCATATATGAGCTTCAGAATTTAAAGTAACTTGTTCATCAAGTTATTCACATTATGTCATCAGCAGGGTTGCCGGTTACTTCTTTATAAGAGCCTCTTTATAGCAGACACAGTGCAATATTATTATGAGCTTAAACTTCTCTTGATATCAAACACTCCAGACTCAAATTGGTGAGTCACCAATTTAAGTCTGGAGTGTTTCTATTTTTTGGCAACTAATTGATGACTAAGAGGTTAAGTATGTCTTAATTAATAATGTCAATGACATTAGCTAGAACATTGGACCATTACAAACATTAGGAAATTAGTTGCTATGGTGATATTAACGAAATTAGTTGCTATGGTCATGTTTGATCTTGCACTTGTCACTTGTGTTTGAAATATTCATACCGTAGATCTAGGGGGGTTTCTTCCAGTGTTTTGGAAAGGGTTTTTTTATTACCTTTTTTTTTTGTATACTATAGATAAACACTTCTTGAATGGCTTTTTGGCATATTTTGCATCCAAGAATGGTCTTTTCAGCCATACTAGAGCGGTAATAAACAAAGAAATTTCCTGCCAGGCCCAATCATTATGAGCTCTCGGGAAACCTCAAATTGAATTCCTTCTGATAGAATCTACCTAATTTCAAAATAAATTTCCCTAAAAAAGAAACACCTTCATAATAAATCCAGCTTAATTCTGCAACAACAACAAATAAGGAAATTGTCTTGTTAAATCACTTATCACTTATGGTTCTAAGAGAGACTATACTTAGTATTTCATCGCATGTGCACTGATGTTCAAACGAATACCGAGAAAAGCCAGGAAATCGACGAAGCTGATTTTTTGTTTTGTATGTGTCGGTGTGTGTATGGACCGACACTCTAATGTGTGTAAATCCTGAACTAAATAAGATACCGATTGTTAGATAATAGGTGTGGCCATATGGCATAGAAGGTGCGACTATATAGTTTTTATTATACAAACATTACAGTTTTAAGTAAAACATTAAATAGAGTATTACGTAAAGAAACCATTGGTTAGAAGATATTGGCTTTGCCGGTGTGATAATGATGCATCATATTATTATGATGCAACATGTTTCATTTTACAATAAGACGATCTTGCTGAGTTTGTATATTAAGGTTGATAACCACTTCGGATATTATCGGTTTGAATCCGAAAGAAAGCATTCATATACTTATTCACAAATAATGGAAACGAGGCATTTGCTACTCAAAGTAGAAACTTGTTGCAATGTAATAACTTCCTTTTTGGTTTGTGACTACCAATGACAATTCTGTCAGAAAAGGTTGTCTCAATATTTTTAGCTTGTAATTATCCATATTATCGTTTTTCGTAATTACTCTGCAGTACCTAAGTCGTACAAGTCATATTGTTCCCCAGTTGGCAAAAACTTGCTCAAAGTCCGCAGTAAAGACGCTAGAACGACTTCGTCTTTACTGGTGACTATGAACAAGTTTTTGCACATTGAGTCCGGTTTAATTAAAAATGTGTTAACGATTTTGATTTTTCAAATTACGAATAATTACAGCGCCTTATAATCTGGTGACTTGGTTATAAGGTTGGCGTTATATTAAAAGCAATTGATTTAAAAGAACGGTTAAAAGATGAGATCACCAATAAGATATTACTCTAATTACAAGACTCTAATTATAAATGCTATGAATGGGGTAATATTTATTAATTGTTTTTTTATAATTGATCAATTATTAGAAGATTTTGATACATGGAAGGAAGACGTGACTTCCATAATTTTATGTAGCCGGTGAATGACGTAGTAATCTCTTATATTAATACCGAACCGTGGATTTTTGTCAGGATGGATGTATGTTCGCGCATACATTTCGACACCGCTGGACGGTTTGGCCTGAAATTTTCAAAAAGACCTGGAAATGACTCAAAGGTTGTGACCGTCGCAAAAAGGTTAGGTTCCAGGTCACATTTTGGCCCTTTTTGACTTAATTTGCCCTTTTGTGACGTCACAGCGTACCCAGGTGCCTGGAAATGGCATAGGAAAAAGTTATGTGGCTCTAAATCCTGAAGTAGTGATGCTACATCGACGAAACTTGGTCACCAGCACATACCTGCTTCCACAACGATTTTGGTCTGTAAAATTCTCAATATGTCTATTATGCAGACCAGATATTGACTGGTTTTTGCAAAAAAACACCCAATTTATGCCTAATTTCTGAAGTACGGGTCTTGCACCAACGACACTTGGTCACCAGCACACACTTGCTTCTCTAAATATTTTGGTTAGAAAAATTCCCAAAACGTCTATTATGCAGACCAGATATTGGTTGCTTTTTGCAAAATAACCACCCAATTAGGCCTAATTTCTGAAGTAGAGGTCTTACGTCAATGACACTTCTTCATCAGCACATACTTACTTCTACAAGTATTCTGGTCTGTAAATTCACAAAATGTCAATTATGCAGACCAGATATTGGTTGCTTTTTGCAAAATAACCACCCAATTAGGCCTAATTTCTGAAGTAGAGGTCTTA
>JAULBZ010001349.1:0-22673 GCA_032360805.1 Neoturris breviconis | reverse complement strand
CATATATCCTATAACTATTTCTAATGTGTTGTCTAGGTATATACCTTGCAGAAAAAAGTAAAAAAAGGTACCCTCATTGCCTTACTTTTTTTTTTTTTTAAGTTCGATAATTCGGACGCTCTGTCCGAATCTCATCCAACATGTTATATATCATTAGAAGGATAATTTCTTCACCTTTCATTTCCTTTTTGCCTCATTAAAAAATATTCTTTACTTTTTGAGATAATTATGAAAATAGGTCAGGTCCGCCTTAAACACCTGTGGCGTGGCACCGATGTTTCATTCATTTTACGGAAATAGCCGACCAACATTCCTTTCGTGATTTACAAAAAAAAACCCCGAATATTTCAATCGGCTATAACTTGATTAACTAAACTTACTCTAATTCCATGAAGTAAACTGTTCTGGAAAGCTGGAACCCTCCTCAATACATATTGGTTTCAATAATTGAAAAATTCACAGAGCGGTAAACACTATTTTTTGTTACCCACAGAAAATTTTAATCAATTTGTGGCCGGCGATAAAAAAGCTATTACGTCAATTCCTAATGTTCCTCAGTAAAAAGACAATATTTATTACATAGTCAGATTTATTATTCGGACTTCAAATTAAATATGAACAGAAATGCAAAATAGAATTCTGAAATTAAGAGGTTAAAGTCTTTGACAGTAATAATACTTGAAGGTGCAGGGGAGTACCCAGGCATATGTTCATGCAAACAAGAAGAGTTGTTCTTAAAATTAGGTACCTTCAATATTCCAACTTTGCTTCCACTAACACAATAAAGTCTGGGTACTACTACCTTGATAACATATCATTTGGACATTTGGACAAATAAAAAACAATGTGATTTAACGACGCATTCTTTTTTTTAGTAGAGCTTTCAGCCATAACTTCAGCAATAATCAGGCAATTCTGTAAGACGTGTGCAATAGCGCATGTTGTAAGTTCCGTGCGCAAAATACTAGTATCACACATTTATTTTCTAACATATTTATTCTATTTTTAGCAAAACAGAAGTATCTTCCAACATAATAAAGTTCCATGTTAACTTGAGTTTGCAATATCTTGACTTTAACAGTTAAACGGCAGCCATCTTGTTATAAAATGAGCATGAATAAAATATGACATCAATAAACTAACTTATTCTTCTAGTGTAGCGTCACAATGGAAAACCATTACCGAGTAGGCGAAAACTTGCTCATAGTCTGTAAGTAGAAACGGTAGAACAATGTTTTCAACGTTGTTCTAGCGTCTTTACTGTGGACTTTGAACAGGTTTTTGACTATTAGGTAGGAGACGTCAGAAGTATTGTTATGTTGTTTTGAATAACAAATAAGTGATAATTAATTACTTTTTAAGCTTTGTATTGTTGTTATTTCACTTTCAATAGCTTTAAATTAACTGTCTCCAATAAGTTAGACGTATTATTTGACGTATTATTATATTGTTTGATCTTCCGTAAACAATAAAGATACCATAATAACGACACGTGCACATTCAATTCTATTCTTTTTTAATTTTTAAATTTAATCTTTACGAAGAAGTTTCATGGACGTAAATCTTAATACCCAGCAGGCAAAAAACTTGTTCAAAGTCAGCCGTAGAGAAACTAGAACAACATCGTTAAATCAAAGCGTCTTTTTAACTTGTAAAATTAATCTCTTAGAAGAAGTTTCATATGCATATATACCCAGTGGACAAAAACTTGTTCAAAGTCAGCGTTAAAGACGTTAGAACAACATCAAATGACATTGTTCTAGCATTGTGGACTTGAAATAAGTTTTTGCTCACTGGGTAAAGTTAAATTATAATAATCAAAATTGATAAATTGATCAGAGGAAAAAATGAATATTAAATAAAAAAGACGTTGCAATTTATTTGTGACTATTAACAAATAAGAAAAGGACCAAGTTAAAACACAAACTATCCCGTTTTGATGTGTACTTTTTAGCTACGTTGTAACACATACCAGGTGAACATTTCCAATGCACTGAATACGCTGTGTTTGTCATTTATATAATTACTGTATGGTTTGTTGAAAAAATGAATCACTTTTCATGCCTCCTGTCGTGGGCATCGAACCACTCGCTGTTCGTACATTTATATCTTAATAATAACACTTAAGGAATTTCCTGTGAAATAAGAAATTATTTTTTGAAAAATTAATATTAAGCAGAAGTAGAAGTGAATTTAATAGTAATATTAATTTTATTCAAGTTAAACGTTGCGTGGTTTTACCGTGCGCTGGAACTAAGGTCACGGTGTCCTGTGTTTAGGGTTCGCAGGTTTAGACGTCCGCTCCCGATAAACTGCAAGATTTGGATACAGGTATTTTTATGATTTTAAAAATTTTCTGATCGCACGCGCCAAATAGGCAAATGTGATTTGCGCGTGCAATGAGTCGTACGCGAGGTGTTTTGCTCACGGAAGGGGTTATTTTCATATTTTACAGAGTATTTACAGGGTTCCACAGGACTATCAGATTTAATTATCAATAGTTCTTGGTTATTATTTCAATTTTCAAATTAAGGAGAATATGGATATCAGAATTCAAACAGTTATTGATCCAGAGTTAATTTGTTATTGAGCTAATGTCTAAATAGATTTTGATGAGGTAGATAAAGAATCGATTTTGTGTATGAGGAAAGCCCCGAACTACTCCGTAAAAAAGATGGTATGTTGCTGGGATTAGGTATGTAGGTCTACTCTCCTCACCGATTCGAAAATGACTTCATCACACTAAAAAACTGCATTTTTGGGCTAACACGTCATGAAACATTCCATAAACACTTTGAAAAGGTGGTTGTGACGTAGGTGGAGCGAGTAAATATATACCTATAATTTTTTTATCTTTTACGAAGGTCAACAATTCCTCTTTTATCCCTTGATACAATTCTTCTGTAATAAAGTTTTTTCGTTTCTAGACTAGGGATTTCTTCACCCACTTGAATATTGAATTAGTGTATACAATAAGTGCATACTGCATTTCCTTGGATATTCCAAAATTGAGACACTTACGTAAATAGGGAGGTTGCTTATCACAAAATATCTACGTAAATGGAAGCGCTGATTCAAGGGAGACACTTATTTAAGGTAGAACACTTTATTCAAGGAAATGTGTTATGTGGACATCTGATGAAACCAAAGTTATGTTTATATTTTATGGGTGTGTATATACCATGTGTCTGTTTTTAGCGAACCTTTTGCATTAAAATCATGGTTCCACTAATATACGCCGCTATATTTATTCATTTATAAAAATGTTCCGTTTCAGATTATACCACTGATTCATTTTTCTATTTAGAGAATGAATAATAATGTACAGCAAATACAGCAACTCCTACGAAATGGTGAAACTTGCAGATACGTATCCTTTCATAACAACCTTAATGTCTACATCAATGTTTTGTTTTAGTTTTGCATCATTATTTCTATTACTTTGATTTTGCTTTTGTTTATTAGGTGCCAAACCAACTTTGGATGGGATATTATTATCATTTTCAGTGGTGGTCCATTTTTTGATTAACAATATTCCTTTATCACATCACCTGTGGAGGAGTGCTTTTGTGCTTTGCAGCTGAAAACTATACTAAAAAACACTCCTCTACAGGTGATGTCTTGCTGTAGCTTTGGAAGTCTCTTTCAAATTGTGCTAACCTTTCCATCCAGCTACTATTTGAATTGACCCTCCCAGAGTTATTAACATTTTAATTTTGCTGACTCGGTAGTTTAAAGTACCATAACTTTTGAACTGATCATCAGACCCTAATTATGTAGAACTATTTTTGCTTAATTTTTGTGTCCATTTCACTAATATCATTGTTTTTGCAAAAAGCATGTGTTGAAAAAAAACCCTAATGATGTCTTCAAAATTATAGAAGTGCTTTTTGGTAAAAAAAGAGAAGGTTGCTTAGCCAATATAATCACACCATAATAACATTTGGAAAAGAATCTCATCTTTCAGTTGAATGAGAAATTAGGTTGTGGTTATTTTGACTATTCTCAATGTGAGCCTGCTAAGTTGTATGAGATTCATATAATTAATTGTAATTGCCAAATTTAACATTCAACCTTTCACTAATGGGGTAAGACCATGTGAGAAAATGACAATTTTTATAGGACACTTGCTTGGCCAATTTAACCACACCAGAAGTTTTTTGGAAGTGATCCTAGTTGCAGAGCACTTGAGAAATAAGGTTTTTAGCTTTGTCTATTGCCACAATAATTCATCAAACAAGTTCCAAATTCGATTTTCGAGCAAGTTTGTTGTCTGTAGCTCAATTTGCATTTAATCTGTCAACCAAGCCTAGTTTCAGTTGAACTTACCAATTTTATTTGTGCAACAATAACCTTCAAGAATTTGACATCTAAAAGTGCAAATTTATTCTATGTGTCATTTGTTTTAGTTTTTAGGCCAAATTTCAAAGGACCATAAATGCTGACTTAAATCTTTTTGGAGTGGGAAATTTTGGGAATCTGATTTTTGTTTGATGATATGAATCTAATATGTGAAAATGGAAAAATTGAAGGCTATCACTGTCATAGTTAAACTACTTACTCTTATTTCGGCCAATAACAAAAGTTTTCCATTAAATAGGTACTTCTTTATACAATATATTTTTTTTTACAATATTATTATTTTATGCATAAGATGTTGTTGTAGATAATGTTTATGAACATTATAACTTTTTTGTCTGCTTTCTATCCCTTTTATTATTCTATATGCCATGAATACTAGAAGAGAAATTTGTAATAACTTTTTTGGAAAGATTTATTTAGGATTTATTTTCACTTAATATTTATTAGTGTATTGAAGGTAGTTTAGTATCAGGATGGACAAGGACACCACATTTTTTTGCTATTGTACGCTCACCTGTTAACAATCATGGGTAAGTTCTTCTATTGATTGTTTTTTTTATTTTCTTTGTTGTAGAACTATTTTGAAACATGATCACGATTTGGAGATGGTCCCGAAAATTAAAGTGACAAAGAAAAGTATTGAGTGACAATCTTGATTGATTTCTTTGTTTCAAACATTACAAGCTCATATAATTTAACTTTTTGTTGAATTTGATCAAATTTAGTTCTCCAAAAGATAAGTTAACTCTATTTGGCCTGGACCTTTCATATGCCCTTATTTAGCCTGGAGGGAGGGCAAAAAAGCCTTCTAATTTTCTCAGAAATTACTAATGCTAGAAGCGTAAAACCCCTGGCATATTTTCTCTGGCACAAGTACTTTTTATTTCTGCCATTATTATGACAATAAAAATGTGACTTTTTTTACTGATGTCAGCAGAAAATTTTGTTTTTGCAATTTTTGGTACCACTTCAACATATTTGACGTATTAATGGGATTGGAACAAGATAGAAGGTCACCTGGGCATGATCAGATCATTACTTTGCTGTCATTTTTGCTTCCCCCCCCACCACCAGGCCAAATAAGATAAGTAAGATTATTTGTTATTGCTCTTGTTCAGATAATACAAAATTGTTAAAGTCATAAATATTAAACGCAAATTTGTAGTAAAGTAAATAATTCATGATTTTGAATGTATTGTGACAGGTTCAAATGTATCACTTCCATTGGCTGTAAAAAATATGTAAAGTAAAAAGAAAACTGATAGACCAATGTTTGAAATAAGAAGAACTAATCACTGTGCCTGAGGCAATGCTCAAACATCCCTCCTACACCGTGATTATTAATCGCTCTTATTTTAAACACTGTAGATAATGGATGAACTCAAAGTTGCAGAGAAAAATTCTGTGTTGATTCTATTCCTCTTAAACTTTTTTTAATAACTTCTAAAATAATTGCTTTTATGGCTAGAAATTTTGGGACTTTTCTTATAATTTATCTATATTTATTTTGGTAACTAGGGGTAATTTTTCCTTAGCAATCAAATTTTTTTCTTATTTTCACCTTTTTTGCATCACCTGTTTTGTCTTGATGGTGTCATCATAAGTAATGATGTAATCAAAAAAATAATTATGCTAAATTGTTTATTATGTGTTGATCTAACTTTCTGGAAAGGTTCAACACTCTAGCATGAATCCATCAAAAGTTATAAAGGGGGTGGGGGGGTCCTCTCCTCCCCGGTATTGAGGAGCCCCAAAAAGACCCAGTATTAATAGGATTAAAGATCTTCAATAATGGTCGGACATCACCTCTGGGGGAGTGTTTTTTAGAACAGTTTTCAGCTTTAAATCTGAAAACTACTCAAATACACTCAATCAAAAACAACCCTGCATATATCTGATGTCTGAAAGGTTATATTCAGGCTTCTCTTTGATCTTTGAGACTTGTAACAATTGAATGTAGCACCATAGTTATATTAAATTTAATGTTTGTTTTAACCCTATTATATATGGCCTTTTTTATGTACGTTGAATATATGGGGGGGGACAAAACTGCCCCCCCCCCCCATGGTTTTTTGAAGACAGAAGCATGCTACAAGCGTGAAAATTGGCATGCAACTGGCTCTTGATACCAGAATTTAAATTTTGCAAAAGAAATTGCTGACGTCAGCATTTTTTCAAAAAAACCCCCATTTTTTACCTCATTTTTAATTGTCTATATCTCAGGAACAAAATAAGATTTTTTGATTGTGTTTTCACATTTACAGTGTAAAATGGTGTGCTTTTCATTAAAGTATCAAAGAAAACCGTTTTAAGTCCACATTAGCCTATTATAGCACGCCAAAATTATCAAAGTTTTACGATCAGTATCAGTCAAAATTAGTATTTCTGTAAAATAGACACAATTATTCGACACTTAGTAACCTCCGCTTAGTCTTTTACTATCAAAACAAATGAAATAACCGATTATCTATAGCGCTATGGGGTGCCAAAGGTATCAAAATTGATAGAAAGTTATTATTAAAAACACTGTGGAGGAGATCAATAAGAAGATTTCCTAAAAAAACTGTGGAGGAGAGCAGTAAATAACTTATATGACATGGACTGAACAATATTGAAACAATAGATCATTCAATAAAATCTTATTTCGACAGACAAAGGATATTTGTAAAAATTATCGAAAATTTTCTATACACCTCTCTGGAGGAGAGCACTGACAGCACACCTTCTGCATAATATCATTAATTGTCATTACACTGAATATTAAAGTCACCAAAGGAGAAGTTAGTTCGATTTGTTGTTCAGGATATATCGTAAAAAGTTCAACTGGAGGGGGGCATATATAATAGGGTTAAGATACACCACCAAGCCTCAAGGAGGAGTGTTTTTTGAGCACAGTTTTCAGCTTTGCAGTTGAAAACTGTACTAAAAAAACACTCCTCCATAGGTGATGTCCGATCGTTATCTTGAGGCTTGCACCACTGTAGTTGGATGAGAAAATAGTTTCTGTGATTACTTATAGAAGTGGTAATTGTGTGTAGTTTACAGACCAAAAATATCATTTTACTGATCATAATTGAATTATTTAGAGAGGGTATTTTTTGTTTCATTCCTTAGCTACCCTAATCCACAATAATAATTGAATATTCAAGTATTTATTTTTGATTATTTGAGTATTTGAGAACAACGGCATTAGTAATTCCAGAGATAACGCACAAATGCTGCCTCCAGACTTCCAAGGGTCAATATAGCCTAGGCACAATAGGGTTAGGAGAACTTAAGATATAGGGTTATGCTTATACAGGGCTGAAAATAAGGGGTGTTCACTGAATGACTGCTAAAAATTAAAATTTCACCAGCAAGATTTTATTGCAAAGGTAAATGTTGCTACGTTGACAGTGTTTACCATAAGAGCAAATAACCACTAAAACCTAAAGCTATTCTCAAAACTTCCCTCCACCACAGTGCTTATTTGCTCTTAATATTTTAAGCGCTGCAGTGATCTAACAGTTAGTTCACCTATATCAAGAAACGTATATCCGTCTCAACTTTTTCACTTTTGTAATGTTAATCAATTTGCAATGTAAACCAATCTACCTTATTCTTTTTAATTTTTGCACCCCTTTAATTTTTGCACATTTAGATGCAGGAAAATCAAATGAGTTTTAAAAGGAGAAAAAAGGCGAAATAGTGGGGGCAAAATAGGGGAGGGGGAAGGGGGCGAAATAAGGGAGGGGGAAGGGGGCGAAATAAGGGAGGGAGGAGTCAGGTGTGCGAAGATTAGAGGTGCGAAAATATGAGGGGTGTGACCAATAGAAGGAATAAGGTATTATAATAAGTTGGTACTCTTATTTCAAACCTGGTTTAATTACAGTACACTTGCCTTTATAATGCGGAACGACTGGTCCATTGAAAATAACACACCAACCTGATGCTAGACTTTTTATTGCTTTTGCTTTTGCTAATTCTAAAGCTGTTACCCATCTCTGACGCTCAATTTCAGAACCTGCTCTCAAATGCCACACTTGACTTCCACCATTTATAACAAACGAGCAAGAATCCACCGTATCAATGAATGCCCCAGCAAGATTGATTGTTCCACGGCAAGTGTGATTCATCTCCGCAGGAGATCTGAGAAATAATTTAATCCAATAGAGGCATAAATAACTACTGGCCATCACTGTGGACTGGGGGAGTGATTAGAGGCATAAATAACTACCCGTCATCACTGTGGACTGGAGGAGTGATTAGAGGCATAACTACTGGCCATCACTGTGGACATTTCAGGAGCATAAATAACTACTGGCCAACACTTTGGACTGGAGGAGTGATTTTTCAGAATATTTTCAGTCATTTTGGCTGAAATCTGAATAATCTCTACGTCACAGTGATGACCAGCAGTTATTTCAACCCCTGAAATGTTAACATTTACAAATTATGCTGTTACAGTATGTAAAAATACTAAAATATTCTACATTCACAGTGACTATTTGTTCTTATTTCGAACACTGAATGTAGCTAATTCCAAGACTCAAAATAATGCCAGACATCACCTATGAACATAGTGTGAGCATTAAAACACTCCTCCACAGGTGATGCATAACAGTTAGTTTCTGACTTGCAATTCTCATACCTGTAATAGGAAAGGAGACCATTTGACAGGACGCACCATCTCTTTTGGTAACCTTTAATATAGTTTGTCCACTTCCAAACATTACCTCGGAATTGATCGGGGCAAACTCTTCCGTCTGGCATTTTTTCCTTCTTTGGCTCAGTCATATGAGTATAACACCATAAAATATCTCACCCATGTGTGAATCTTTATACCTTATATCTCTAAAGTAATAAATGTTACTTGTGTCATATCTGCTTTTAAAATACTATAGATGCTGCTGTTTCTAATACTTAGACATCCACCACCTACGCAATTTGATATTCTTGACGAAAGTACCAAACAGAAAGGATCAAAATAAAGCACAACACAATGTAAAACACAAAACATTAAACATTCCATTTAAAGCTCTGTAACCAGAAACATTAGTTTGTCAATGGTAAGCTCTACATGAAATGAAATAATCACTATCGTGGAAAAATAATATTTGAACATATTTTTGCAGCCTGAAGCTACAGTACAAGATACAGTATCTTCTCCACAGTGATTATTATTAGCTTTTAGACGAGACCCGTTTGATTTTCTGGTTTTCAGGCCTGACAGACCCGGTCTTTTATGCTTTGAGTGAAATAATATTATTGTACCAAATGCTCATTCAAGCATTGAGTCAAGGTTTTTTTTAACATTTTGAAGTCATAATCATTCAAGAAACATAAAAGATAATCATTTGTTATATATAGACTTTTTTAAAAAAATCCAGTTGTCAGCAAAAGGGAATCTCCCTATTTTTACCAGCAAGGCTTCCGTGTTTCAAAATGGCGGCTTCTCTGTATCACAACGGAGCAAAATAATCATAAAATTTATCTCACTAAGCTCTATTATGCTAACTAAATAACAGGCCTCTGAATTCATGACGGCATTCCTCTGTGGAGGAGCATCTTTGGAGGCTCATTTGCAGCCAAAATGCTGCAAATGAGTCTCCAAAGATGTTCCTCCACAACGTGAATTCAGAGGCCTGAAATAATGATTCTCAACACTACAACATTTTCAATGTCATATAGCAGTGTCATATCCAGGGCTTTTTTAGACATAGCTGCTTGGAGCATATAAGCCTTCATTTTGGGCGTATTAAAACTTGTCCCTATTTGATGGTTTATTTGAAAGGTACAGGTAAAGGCTTGCCTTTTTTTTATACCAGAAATGAGAGATGAGGTAATTTAGCATCATAAAAAGGAGAATGAAAATAATTTTGGCTCCCATATGTACTTGTATACCAGTATCAAAATTGCCCAAGATATGTCCCTGCATAATATTGTATGGATAAAATTTATACATAAACTTTTAAGATATCATAACAAAACATTCAAATTTAGCAAATGTTTTTATGTCATAGAAAACGAAGAATAAAAAATATTGTTTTGAACATGAAATCATGCTGTAAACTGCACCTCTTTGTAAATACAGTACTTTTATATCTTTAAGAATGAAATGAATGTTTTACAGAGAATGACACTTGTTGTAAATCCAACCTTGCCACGAAGAGATTCAAAACATTACGAGCAGTGTGGGCATTGCCACACAATCACCATTTTGCTAGCAGTTTATTTAAATTTACGGCAAACAATTCAATACAGTCTTTTTTTTCAGAGGTCTCAACTGGCAAGTAAAATTTAGAATTCATTATAAAAGGACTACCAGGGTGAAGAGCAAGGTTTTGGTGACACACCAGACGGCAATTTAAATATGGCTAGTGGATCAGTCCCTTATATAACAAATGATTATCTTTAAATCTGCAAGATTTTTAGATAAGTGTTTACGTCATTCATCCTGTGACAGTGTCGCCCCATGTGAAATATTTTTGAGATTTAATGTAACAGAACACACATCAGATTTTGATCATTGTTTTGTTCAATTTTAGCATTTGTACTCCCTAAATGTTCTCCACTTTGATTTAACTTTAATTTTGCATAATATTAATCAAAGGTACGGTATTGAAAAAAATCCACCAAACCAAGTGAAAGTTAAACCTAAGCACACAAATATGATTTGCATACACACATATGTCAGTATTTGAAATATGACTTTAAGATGGGTAAAGTTTTAATTCAAATAAACCATTGAAACACCTTTTTCAAAGTAAAATTAGGTCGGGTCACTGTGGAGGAGAGTAGAGAAATTTCATATCCAGGATAAACACCCAAATTTTACCTGGCATTAGGATTTCATGTCCTTATTAAGTTGATAAAGTTCCAGGTCAAATAAATAATTGGAACACCATTATCAAGGTAAAATTATGACAAGTCACTGTGGAGGAGAGTAGTGAAATTTCATATCAAGGATAAACACCAAAATTTTACATTGCATTAGGATTTTATGTCCTTATTAAGTTGATAAAGTTTCAGGTCAAATAAACACCTTTATAAAGACATAATTACATTAAATCACTATGTAAGAGAGCAGTGAAATTTCATATCATAGCCTGAAGCAATGCTTAAAAGTCACTCATCCACAGTGGATATAAATTGGATACACACATTATACTTCATAGCATTATGATACACTAAATAATATAATTTAGTTTGATAAAATATATTATATATTGTGCTGTTACGTTCTGTGGGACCATTAAAGATAAGTACATAAATATTAAACATAATAATTACAGTTTAACATATGAATAAATACATGGTATATATTAGCAGTATAAAAATCAACATAGAATTTAGTATTTTATTAAAAAAACCTTCATCTGTTGAATGGTGCATGGTCATTATTTCTATTAATGTTATAAAAATTTATACTCATGATAATAATTAAATGTTTTATGGACCTAAAGTGAATACACATTAATATTTATTACAAGATTGAAGAAGGAAGCTTCCCAAAATCAAAATGCATACGTCAATTCTTAAAATTCTAAAAATTATTTTTTGTAAAAAATACGACTTATCATCTGAAAAAATTTCCCAACATACAAAGTGTCTGCCAAAAAAGGTTTGTGGTCATAGTCTCATAGAAAATTAAAATGTCAAAAACTATCTAGTCTCCACTTCTCCCTTATCATTTTTGCATGTTATTCGGGTGAATGTGGTCAAATCCTCAAAAAAATTGAAATGTTCGAAAACTTTGTAAGTCTCCACTATTGAAAAATTCCTTTTTTGCCAATACTCGGTTTAGAATTGATGAAGTCGAAAACAATTTGGCCAGCGGTTTCATAATATTGCCTAGAATGCCATAACCAAATTTCAGGATGGTACCATACCTTTTCGGTCGATTGGACTGAAAATGCAATTTGGACCTTTTTTTCCCAAAACTTGCGACTGAGTGGACAAAATCGGAAAGATTTTAGGGAGTCAATATATATATGATCCAACCTACACGCTAGATCACATAAATTTTCCTCTATAGTAGTTGATACAGTATTATCATATGATCATTGGGACGAGACATAATATATTATATATTACGTATACTGTAACGTCACAATCTCATTCTCAGAGCTTCTAAGTTCTGCTTTTTAAAGGAAGGATGACGTGAAGAAGATACTTCCTCTCTACAAAAAGTGTTAAGAAACCCAGAGAACGAGGTTGTGTATGTATATGTCAGGTACTAATCTCGTCCTCATGATTTATTCTTTCTCTGCATTTCAATTGTGTGTATACAAGAAATGGGGTGCATACGGTGGGTGCATTGGTTCCCTGCATATAAACAAAGGCCTCGTGATTAACCTCACCCCATTATTATTCAACATGATGAAAAATCTCCATATCAAAGGTAAGAAGCTTTTTTTCACATACTGCACCATCCTGTTTCTAGGAGATTTTTTTTATACAGCCATAAAATCTTTACTACCTAATGCGAGATTTCATATATTACTTTTTTAAGTAAGAATCTAGCCTAGAAGTGTATATCAGACCCACTCAAAATCAACCTGGACCATGTCAAGGAACACCCCTACATGGGGCCCCGAACATGGCCGGCATATATGTCCAGCATTGGTCCCAGTGTTTTTTGCAGAATGAATGTCCAGAGGATCAGCACCCTTCTGTCCAAAGCAAACCAGGGAGAACATGAGGAAGCATAACAAGGAAATGATATCAACATTAAAATCACCAATCATCATAATCAACTTGTAATATTGACCTATTTCCTGAGAAGCTTTCTCAGGCATGCATGTACAAAGGGCTAAATCTAGCGCAATATAAAATGATCAAAACAAAACTACAAGACAGAATGGAACAAAAGGCGAAAAGCAGAAACAAACTTGTCAGCAGAAACCTGCTACACAATGTCACAATGTAGCAGCTATAAACCCATTGCAATCAGCAGAGAAACGTTTTTAACCGGGAAAGTAAGCGACAAAAACCACTGAAAAATACATAGAGCGTAAACAGATAGAGTCAGGAGGGGTCGAAAGACTTGACTTCGCATCGCCCAGCAGATCCAAAATTAGTCCAGCTAGCTGTAGTACCGCTATCTGTCATATTTTCAGTCTTTTATTTGAATTCTTGAGAGTAGAAACAAAGGATCCAGAGGAAAAGAGGATAGATGAACTTAAAAGCATCGTATTTTGGCTTATTAAAATGGGAAGCTGAATATGGCGAAAGAGATACTAGAAAGGACAACAGGACGAAAGATCAGACATTACATGATTCATTCTCGACTTCGAACTCGGCCCCATGTAACACATATGGGAAATATACAATAGAGAGTAGAATCACGTCCAAGGGAAATCGGATTTCACAGCCATTGCAACAGTTCCGTAGTGCTTTTCTTTAAGAAGGAGAGAAATATTTAATAAAGTTAAAATTAGTAGCCTGTTTCGCAGACCCGCCCCTGAAATAATAAACGACCCCAAGAAAATCCAACATTTAATAAACGCCCATGTCTGTAATAGAGGACAATACAGTCAACGTCCGTTAATTCAAACCCTCCTAGGGAAAAAGCTATTCGTTAGCCTGAGTTCCAGTCCCAAACTACCTTCTTGTAGAAAGTATTTTAGGCCAAATCTTTTATAAATAACGATCTTTTATCGAACCAAAAAATGTGTTTGAAAAATAAAGCAAGTTCGAATTCCGGCATTAACGGATCTTCACACTATACTGTACACGGTAATTTGTTCCTATTTTTTTGAGAACTTTTTTCTTCATCACATCCTAGAGCGGGCGTTTATAAGATAGATGGGTTCGTTTATTTCAAATTATTGTGGAATTATTAATAATACAACCATATTATGAGTAGTTCATCTACATCAACTAAATATCAAAGAATAATATCGAAACATTTGCACTATTATTCTTGGAAAGGAAGAGGTGCTTTAATTTTTGACTTGAGAGAATACACGTTTTTTTATGATAAGCATTAGTAAGTTTTGACTGAGGATCGGTGATTCCCCATATTTCTATTGGTACCGTTCATGTTTTAGGGACCGTAAATCTACCGAGAAGATTACTGATCTTGCAAGCTCATTGACCTAAACACACTTCCGCACAGATTTATTTTTGTTGAATTTTGTCAATTTTAGTTGATTTTGTTTTGCAGCGAAATTTTGAGATTGTCCCTTACGCATTTGGTTTATTGTAAAACGTATATTTTCTGCAACCTTATTCCCAGGGCTTCTTTTCGCTTTTTTGAATGGATGAAATAAAAAGCAGAAAGAAGCCCTGGCAACGAGGATGTATTTCTGAGATCTTGATGATAAAAAGAGGGCCAATTTTCAGCTTGGTGATGCTTAAAATGGTGATGCTAATAAAATAAAAAACATTTAGTATTTAGTTAATTTTTATTTTTATTGGGTCACGGGGCGTTTAAAAGAGGGAGATCTTTTTGAAATTTTGACCTCTGCATTGGCTAAAAATGCATTGTTGGCATCAATAATCATTTGAAAAACGCGAATCAAAAATACTATAGAAAAGACACTATTGTTAGTTGATATTTATATTTTTTATTAGTTGTTACTGAATAGTTTGCGCCTGTAAAAGTTATTACAACACTTTTTCGTGTTTTTAAAAATTTATTCTGGAAAAAAGTGGAAAAATAAACATCATAGGGTTTGTGCGATTTTGAGCTGAAAGTGCGAGTTTTAACACAAAAAGGCAGATTTCAAATTTTCAACGTTATACTAATTTTATAGCCTGTACTACAAACTCGACGTCTGGCGAGAAAACGCCCTTTAATTAAACGCTCCCATCCGGCAAAAATTACAAAAACAGAAGGTGTTCCTTCTGTCCTAATGAGGATGATAATGTTATATAAAATTCAAAACTAAATAAACTAAAACATAATATTAATAAAACAATTTCTACATATCAATTTTAATATAACCTACTCCTTGTATGCAATCAGTCTACAAGAACAAATTAGCAACCATGTATTAATTTTCTTTTAAATTTATCAAAAGTGTCTAAGTCCTGTAAGTCACTTATATCATTTACATTTAGTATCATATTCCATACAATAGAGCCAAAGTATATTATGAAATCATGTCCGTAGTGAACTGTATTTACAGAAGCAAGGGTGAAATCAGTTTGCGTACGGAGATCACAGTTTCTAAAATTGTTAGGAACAAATATATCCTTCATAATTCCTGGAAATATATCATTTTTTGCCTTATATTATATTTTTATGGTGAATTTTAAAAGATATTTTCTTTATTAAAAGCTCTTCAAACAAGGAAGTATCATCTTGATATACGATACGAAGTGCTCTTTCTTGATCTATGTTTATTTTGTGATTCATATTTCTATCATGAAAAATCCATGTAAATGGACAGTATGCAAATTGAGATTCCATAAATGCTTTCATCAAGATCCTTCTTTTTCCAAAGGTTTGCCAACTACTTATTCTAGCTAAGGCGATTAGCATTCTGTTAGCCTTTTTGCAAAGATTGTTGACTGGTGGATTAAAATTTAAATCGCTGTGAATTTCAACTCCAAGAAGTTTTTCAGCTGAGCTTTCCCAAATTTGAATTTTAGCCCAAATATGTTCAAATTTATTTCCAGAAGCATTTGCTTTTGTTTAATTTCATATAATTTGCCTCGTACCACTCAATGGCTAAACGCGAGTCATGTTTGATAAACGCTCCCTTGAACAAACGCCCATATGCGTTAAGGTGGATTTAAAAAGACATTCCATTGGTAGAAATTGACAACACACAATTAAAAAACAAAGGCGTATAGCCTGATCCACAAGCACGTGGGATTTTGAAGAAACCGATCGATACTGCCGAAAATAACATCTGTGTTTCTATACCCGTGAACATTTTCTCTATGAAAGTTTGCTTTGTATATTTTTTTTCGGCCGCCGGAACTTTTGTTCGAATGTTGATATGTTCCGTTTTTATGCTTTCGTTTTCGTTCTTTTAATTAGAGTTATCGCCGCTATGTTTGTCTGGTGGTGATACGCGAGCTAAGAACCTATTTTTTTTACACTTTCCTCACACCCCTATTAAAGCTAGGAAACCAACTAACTTACTTATTATTTTTAATTTATTCACTTTAATGCTGTGACGATGATACAAACCTCCTGCATTTCATTTGGCTGCTCTTGCTAACTCACCAAAAGTAGCAAAGTAACTTGGTTATTTAAACAAATGAATTTAGACCTCATGCTTCTCCGTTTGGCTCAATGCCAATAAAATTGTTTACAATGCCAGTAAGAATGAGCATATTTTTTTTAAACATGCATGGAAACTTCTTTTTATCAAATGGCGGTTAAAAAGGGCTTAATACAGTAATATATACAACACCTCTTCTAAGTGGTAATTGTATTAAATACCTTGGTGTACTTATAGAGCTGTCGTCATGATATGGATGATGTCGCCCTGATGAGGACTTAGCTCACTCTGAAATTCAACGTAAGAAACGGTTGTAGTGTTGTCCACATTGAGGGTGTGTCCGTCCGTCATAGGAGAGGTGACCGACACAGATACAGTTCTCTATTAGATTCGGACTAGTTAAAAATTTTAGATCAGTGATGCTGTAGCCAAGCTCAAGAGGGCAAATGAAGCTTTAGCTAAACTTCATCATTTTGTGCCTCAAAATGTTCTTATCCTACTACTATGCCATTTTTCATTCCCACTTGCATGAAATATTGTAATCAATTTTACAGAGACCAGGCTACTTCCATCTGCACACTCATATTGTCACTTATATATATATATAGTAAAAGTCATTGCGCATGCTCGAACTCATCCGGAGACAAGATCGGGAACACTGGGCGCCGTTTTCGGCTAATTTGCCCTCATCAGCAGTGTATACCCACTCTCAGTGCTAATGCCTGGACACTTTGCAAAGAGAGATGAACTATCCGATCGCCAATGGAGGTGGCTGTATATATATATATTCATTGATGCATCTTTATTCTACCAACTTAAATACAATTGAGCCATGATTGTGTAACATTAATTAAGACTTACACACTCAACAAACAAAGTTATATGGGGCAACATGAGTATGGATGTGCCTCTACCAGTGCAAGTAAGTAAGTAAGGAACACAAGTTGGGTAAGTATAAATAAATAATTTAAAATGCGATGAAAGTCAACTAAAATAACAATGTATTATTCTGTATTATTCATTCTTATCTTTTAAGAAACAACAATGTTGAAAAAGTTCATCCTACTACAATCGATCAACACGAAGATATGCTACAGATCAATGAGGCAATATCCCTACTTAAACTCAAAGAAAGCTGACACAACTGCTTTTTGTGGTAGTCGTACTGGTAATTTCTTTCAAGAGAAACCTCATTTAGGAAATCAATATACACAAGATCCATTGCTTATTCCACATTTACAGAGAGTGCTTCCGCTTGAAGTGAGTTTTAGTACACCTATTAATTTTATCCTTACGCATCTCTCCCAGGTTATTATAAAACATGGAATAGCCTATGGAACGTATATAGTTATCAAATTTGTACTGATATTTTGAAAATTCTGCAACTTTGATTTTGACACAGGAAGGCAGATATCATTGACATGAATTATTTTCTGAAGCGAAACTTTGCCCTAAAACTATATTTTAATTTCCATATGTATTACCTGAGAACCGATATTAGTATTTCGGCAGCCGGTACGCTAAAGCTTTAGCATCCCCGCGCAGCGAATAAGGATCGGTTCTCAGGTAACATATGCATGGCAGGCAAAACTAGGTAAAATAGGGCATTAATGCATAAACACTTTATGTCCGCCTAAAAAATAACCCTACGAATGAAATTATTGCAATTAATAAAAAGTACAGGTATTAGAAACAATTGGGGTAAATTTGATTTTTTTGTCACAAGCACTAATGACGTCATCAAAACTTTAATATTTTTTAAATATGGTATTTCCATTTTTTAAATTAATGTTGCTGCATTAATAAAATATTATACCATTTTTGAGTGTAAGATTTTAAGCCCTTCCTTACATTATTTCAAGAAACTGAAATTTGGATGATGTCATCATTTCCTATGTGACCAGAAATTTGAAGACATTTAGATCAGGCCTTTTATTAAAGAAATGAAGCCACAAGTTATAAATAATGTAGGATAGAAAGATTGCGTGTGTCAATCACTGCGAAAGTTTGACTTATCCCGCTCGTTAAACCTAAATCATGCTCGCTTTTTGCTATATTTAAATGAGCGAATTACCCTGGCAACAACTTGTTGTTATAAAAAGGAGTTTACTAAACGTGATCGAAAATCCGCACCGCGAATAAATGTCAAGGTTATCATCATATTTTTTCCACAAAAAACTAAGAAGATTTGTTTGCATGTTCACCGTAGTTATGCTACCATTGTTAATAAAAATAATTGTATGCTGATCTCCGTTGCAGACGCTATAAAATAAGCAATACAACGAATGAGCCTAAGGGCCGTTTTCCACTTCACGTCACGGAACGGAAATCTCCAGTGGGCAAAAAACTTGTTCAAAGTCAGCAAAATAATGTTAGAACAATGTTTAGTGAAAATCATTTTAACGAAGAGGAAGGGAGAATACGAGGCAAATTAAGGATTTCCTAATCATTTTAAGTTCAACTTCCGTAAGTAAAGAAACAATGAACATTGTTTTAGCCATCATGAAAATCTTTACGTACATAGGGCTTTAATAAAGTTTGTTTTACGACCATGAAATAAACATTCTAGTGGTATAAAGATGCAGGGTCTTTCATATAAAATGGTTCGATAATGCTATGTACCCATGTGGTGATCACTAAACAAACAGCAATCAGAATTGAAAAATTGGGGTATTATATTTTTGCTGTGTCAGAGAAATAGCAGTATATACAGTATAATAAAATTAGAAAGCATCATTTTCAATACTTTTCTTGGTATGTTTCTTTTACTGTTCTATTTACCGATCTTTTAAATTATTACAGGTATTTGAAAACATAAAACAGGACCTTGTTAACTTTGGGGATGCTGTTGCTGGAGAGGTTCTTGTACATCATAATAATGTTTGCCTCTATGAACCAATACTACAGCAATATGATGCATGGGGTAGGCGTGTTGATGATATTATAATGCATCCATCGTGGAAAGCTCTTCATGATATTGCAGCGAAGGAAGGATTGGTATCCATTGCTTACAACAATAGATATGGAGAGTGGAGGTTTGAATTGCTGATCGATTTTTTTGTTTGATTAATACCAGTAATTTAAATATTGCGAAGCATTGAAACATTGTGCTCGCAAACAAAATTTTAAGAACTGAACAAGCTGTAAGAAGAGCATAGACACAGGCAAGGACTGGAGGCAACAGGTAAAGGAATTTAGACCCTCAATAGAAGAAAGCGAGACAAGCACATATCTAATTAATTCATACATATGCCAGTGGCATAAGATCAAATGATCACTGCAGAAAAGGGATTTTTGAGCAGAGCTTTAGTCTTTGCAGCCAAAAGGTATGCTCAAAAATCATTCCTCTGAAGGGATTATTTGCTCTTATTGTGACTACTGTATCCTAGTTATTAAATCAAACTTTAATACGATAGTGTATACGGAGGAGAGAAGGCACTACTCATGTATTTCTTTTCCCTTTTAGCCGATTGTATCAAATTGTGAAACTTTACTTATTCTCACCAGCAAGTGGATTGTATTCATGTCCTTTAGCAATGACAGATGGTGCATCATCCATATTAAAGGTTTGTTGATGTTTTTATCTAATCAGTTCGATTTTTAAGTGCAATAAGAGAAAAAACTTCTATGCAGCTGTTCTATTTATCCAATACCAAAAAGTAAGGAGCCATCTCCAAAATTCGTTACCAAAAGCATATATCTTAGCAGCTTTAAAAAAGTAAAATTAAATAATTTTTGAGAAAAATTAATCTATGATGAAGAGTATTGTCAATGAGCTTACAATTGATTGCAAGATCATTGATTTAGCACTCTTCCCCTGGTAACGAATTTTGGAAATGGTCCCTAAGCAATGCAATGGATATGAGTGAGCTCTCTGTTTAACCATATTCAAGATCAGCTTTTTGGGGCTCTGAGTTGATGGGAATATGCTATAATGTTGAAACTTTTCAGAAAGTTAGTCCAATACATAAACAACACTTTAGCATAATTATTTGTTTGATGACATCATCAGGGCCAAAATTTAGGTGCAAAAAATTACAAATTTGTCAGAATGTTTTTCAAGCAAAATAGTAAGAAAAAAATGTTTCCACCTGTCAAAAATCTGGTTGCTAAGATTATTCCTAGTTACCAAAAATAAATAACTTCAAAATGATCCTAGATAAATTATAAGAAAAGGCTCAAAATTTCAGGCCGTAGTAGCCATTCGTTCAGAAGTTATGAATAAAAGCATGGTGGAAAACTGACTGTTTATTTTTCATTTTAGGCAAAATCAAATAAACCATTTTCATCAGCTTTTAAAAGGTTAACATCTAATGCTCCGGATTTGTTTTGGACATCTGGTCAATGGATGACAGAAAAACAAGGTGGATCCGATGTAGGTATGGTTTATTTGGAAATCATGCTTTAGGGTATTAAATGTTTTAATTTCTAATTTTAACTTTCTAATATGCCGCGTTTGATTTTGCAGGAAACGCTACTGAAACATTAGCTATTCCCCAGAATGATGGTACGCACAAACTATATGGGTACAAATGGTTTACATCTGCTACAGATGCAAATATGAGTTTAACACTTGCAAGGATTGTTGGTGCTGATGGGAATGTTACTGTTGTAAGTTTGGTGTAATATATTTATATAAATGTCATTCCATGCTCTCCCATATCCCGTACTTACCCAACATGTTTGATAAGGGTAATTTTTTTAGTCTGTCAAACGAAGTTTTGATGGGCTATTACTATATTTTTGCAGCATCAGCGTTGGTATCCCGCTTTTATGTTAGACAGTGTTCCTGAAGTGCTACTATCTTGAAATTTGATACCAGCACTTGAAGTGATATTTTGCAAGGGCTCGGCAAAACATATTTCATTTTGTCCACTATAGTCCTAGTTTTGGGCAAAAAGTGTCCAAATTGCATTTTCACCAACAGGCCGAAAGGGTACCATTCTAAAATTAGTATTGCATTCTAGGCAATATTAAGAGACCACTGGCTATTTTTTTATATTTTATTTTTTATTTCTTGACTTGAACATTGCAAGCTTATTGGTCTAACATACTTCTGCAGATTCATTATTGTTAAATTTTGTCAGATTTAGTTGATTTAATAAAAGAGTTGGATTTGGGGTGAAATTTTGAGACGGTCCCTAAAAGCAAATCAAGAAAGACTTTTTTGAGAATTTTTTGAGTATTGGCGAAAAAGGAATTTTTTCAAAAAAGTGGATTTAAATTCTATAATGTCTTGACCACATTCAACAAAAAAATAACAAGGGGAGAAGTGAAGACTTATTTAGAACATTATTTTTGTGAGGATTTGACCAAATTCAACTAAAATTTAACAAATATCATACCCAAATGATAGGGGCAGACATTTTTTGGACATTTTAATTTTCCATAGCACTTTGACCATAAATCTTTATTGCCATTTTGTATTTCGAAGAAGTTTCTTCCTCAATTTTTGGAGATATATAAAACTGGAAGTATCCATTTTGATTTTGGGAATGTTCCAACTTGAATTTTTTAAATAAATGTTAATGTTTCCAATATGCATTATAATAATGATATTAAAAGAATGTAATTAATACCAAGAAAGTATATTCTTCTATTGTCTATAGTGTCTTTACATTCAAACTTTAGCAAAAGCCAATGGAAACCAATCTTTGTGTTTTTAACATCGAACATTCGTTAACTCGAATAGGCATGGGGATGAGTGATTTGTTCGAATTAGCAAATGTTCGAATTATTGAAAGTTGATTGAAAGCATCAGAAAAACAGCAATAAAACGCAGAAAATTTCACTTTGAAATATACGTACATATTCTGAGAAAGATTTTGCCTAAATTATGAAATAGGTAAGAAAACCTTTTCATTTTTTTGTTTGAATTTGCGAAAATGTTGAATTAACGAACAGAATTTGCAGAGGTGATATAGGAAATGCTCAGAGGATTAACCCTATTCATTATGGGCTTAAACAACACTTTGGCATAGTTATTTTTTTGATGACGTCATTACTTATGAATACGGACCAAACAGGTGGTGCAAAAAAAAAATCAGGTGAATTTTTTTTTTTCTAAACTATATATACTAAAATGATTTTTTAAGCAAAAATAAATCAGAATGGCTATTACGGCTTGAATTGGCTTGATATGGGTAG
>JAULBZ010001348.1:0-20814 GCA_032360805.1 Neoturris breviconis | reverse complement strand
CCAAGTTGGCTGAAAATATTCTGAAAAATCTCTCCTCCACAGTGATGACCGGCTGTTATTTCGAGCCCTGATGTGCATACCGCAAACTATATCAGGAGACCATGATGTGCATACCGCAAACTATATCAGGAGACTGTGATGTGCATACCATAAATGCTCAATTGCTTTTTACTTTCAGGTTTCCTTATGTAGCTGTATCCATTGGTTTAGTTATTAACAAGAAGGTAATTCATATTACATATATTCACATATAAATATTTCAAGGTACTGTAATGATTGCTGAGCCGTATGTTGGCCATGGCAAGAAAATTTGTTGAGTAATGAATTCCCAGTAGTAAGTAGCAAAAGTTTGGGATCAAAAGGATTTTACTTATTAAATATAAATGTTCGAATTTAGTGTAACATCATTTACTTATTTTCACAATGTAGTTTTTTGTTTGTTTTGCAAGATAGGCAACATAATATTTCTCCAGCTCATCATTTCTAGATATAATTTTATTTTATTCTAGGCCGAAGTTGGTGTTGTGTATGCTCCTGTCTTAGATGATTTATATGTTGGAATTCGTGGTGAAGGTTCTTATTTAAATGGGAGAAGATTAAAGATAGAAAATCCTCCACAATGTAAGTCACCAAGTGGTACTGTAACATCTTGATCCAAGTTTGCACTAAAGGGCGATGTTCAAGATTATTTACTGCTGACTTTGAACAAGTTTTTTCCCATTAGGATATGTAATCTAAGTATCTTCTGATATCATCTACTTTGATGACAACCACATAACTCGCGATAGATCACAAGTTATCGCGGTTGTCATCAAAGTAGATGTGGTTTCTGATTCGTGTCCTTTTTTCAACAGATGATAAGTGTAAATCAGATACTTACAATTACATATCCCAGTGGGCAAAAACTTGTCGTAAAGCAGCAGTAAAGACGCTGTTGTTCTTACGCCTTTACTGTGGCGTTTAAATACGTTTTTGACCACTCTGTGAAGTATGATGAATACAATACTTGAAGTAAGAATAAATAAAATCTACAGAGGAGAGTACTGAGTCAATGATCTTGCAATGGATTGGTTTCTTCGTACCGAATAAACCAATCCAATGCAAGTTCATTGACCTAACACACTTCTGTACAGATTGTTTTGTTGAATTTTGTCAATTTTAGTTGATTTAACCTTACCAAAAAATTTGGTTTTAGAGGGATATTTTGAGATGACCCCTAACCTTGAACGACATTAAAATCAGTACCATCAAGGGAGATTTTACTACGTCTATGGTTCTTCATTAGCTTTACTGAAAAGTACACACAGAAATATAACAACTAATCACTATGGAGGAGTGATTTTAGCTTGAAAATGATTCCCCTACTTGCCCAGTTTAATTAATATGGATTGGCTATGTACGAGCGATTGAGTGACTTTTGAACTTAGCCTTACGCGACAAGCCTGGATATAACTGCCGAAAATCACTGGTGGAGGAGTGTTTTTGAATATCGTTTTCAGGTTTGCACAATAAAGTTTGGAGCTTTTATTCGTTCTTGTTTGCAGCACTTGTTCTTCATATTTCACTGTTCAAAATTAGAGCATTTACTCACTATGGAGAAGGGAATCAGGCTGCACCTGAATATGCTCAAAAATCTCCTCTCCACAGTGATTATTTCAATCACTGTCATTCTTTGTTTTAGCCTTAGCAACTGCAGTTGTTGCATCTGAATGGGGTGCTGGTAGAGATCCTACTCAAATTCAAATGAAAGGAAAGAATTTTATAGATACAATTATAAAGCATGGAATACATGGGTCAGTAATATGGTTTATTTATTAATATTGTTTATCTTTTGTTTCAATTTTAATATGCGTAATACTTGGTTCATCTTTTTTTGTATTATTTTTAATATGCATAGTACTCGTTTCATCTTTTTGTATACATTTTAGTATGCGTAGTACTTGGTTAATCTTTTAGTGTAAATTATAATATGCATAGTACTTGCTTCATCTCCTTAATTTTATTTTAGTATGCGGAGTACTGGTTCAGCTGCGCTAAATATGTGTCTTATAGCTTGTGGATCCATTGACTTATATTTCGAATGGGGACCTCATTGTTGGGATATGGCTGCTGCTGCTGTCATAGTAGAAGAGGCTGGTGGATGTAATGCTAATACAAAAGGTAATGATTGATTTTATATCGGCTTTAAATTATTAGTCAAAAAGGATAGAAAAATTGAGTTCGATTCGATTTTGCTAAGATAGACTTATTCACAAATACATGAAAAGGAGGTTGGCTGCTCAAAGTAGAACTTATTGCAATACAATAACTTATTTTTTGTGCAGTGCCCTTCGTGGGTGTTTTCGTTGGTTCCAGTGTCTTCTTGGGTTCCCGTGGTCTTATAAACAGGGTTTATACACGGTTCGTTATTTTTGTTAAGAATATGATGGGCTTATGCACCTGGCCAAGCCGGTAAAAGGTTTTTGCCGGCTGGATGGCTTATATATGGAATTTTACGGTACCCTGGGGGAAAACTACTTTTCCACAGGTGATGTACGACAGTTATTTTCAATCTCAAATGCTACTTCTTTTCTAGGTGAAGAACTTGACTTGATGGGAAGGACAGTAATTTGTGCATCATCAAGAAAACTTATAGATGAGTTAGTACCTACGTTAACGCAAGTACCAACAACACCTAGAGACGATGAATAAATTATAAACAAATAATTAGGTTGAATAAATAAAAAATGAAACTGCACACAGACGGAGCTTGCACTTGATTGGGATTATTGGTACGAATAAACCAATCCATTGCTTTGTACTCTTCTTTGTGAATGTATTAATGTATTTACCAACTAGTGGTCCAAATAAGATCAAATAATCACTGTGAAGGAGTGTTTTACGCTAGAAAGCCTGAAGCTATACTTTAAAAATCCTTCTTCACAGTGATTATTTGCTCTTATTTCAACCACTGGTACCAACATCCTGAGACTATTAATAAATTATAAACAAACCATTATCAAGTGGGTAAAAACTTGTTCAAAGTCCGCAGTAAAGACGATAGAACAACGTCTTCGTTGTTGTTCTAGTGTCTTTACTGCTGACTTTGAACAAGTTTTTGCTTGCTGGATTATAGCGAATTTTACTTTGTAAGGATTATATTTATGCAACACACATATTACGTACATACATTGGTGGTGTTGAATTCAACCAACTCGTTCCTAGGGCTTCTTACCTTTTCGAAATACGGAGATCTCGGTATTTCGAAAAGGCAAGAGCCCTCGGAACAAGGTTAACGTTAAGTTTTCTTTTTGCACATTATGGGTGAAGTAGTGGCTAAGCGTCACATTGTTTCTTCAACACAGACAACCTGTGTGTTTCTTCAACACAGACAACCTGTGTGCTTTGGTATAAGGAGTGGCCACATGTCACATATCTTCAACACAGACAACCAGTGTGCTTTAATGTAAGGAGTGGCCACACGTCACATTGTTTCTTAAATACAGAGAACATGTGTGTATTAGTATATAAAGTGGCCACACGTCACACTGCGTCTTCAACACAAACAACCTGTGTGTTTTGGTATAACAAGAAGCTTATAATTATTTGCTTAGAAAAAAACAAGTTTTTTCCCACTGGAGATTAGACCTAAATACTTGCTTAGGTGGAAAATAGAAACATGAATATTTACTTAATACTATTCTAAATATAAACAAAAATATGTCAGATGCTTAAAAGAGACTTCCAAGTTTAAAATAAACACTGCTTAAAAACTAACCAATACAATCCCGAATATTTCCATATAAAACCAACATTTGGAAACTCGACTTTATGATAAACGGAATCTAAATCGTGTTTTTTTGGTTAGAATTTTAATTTCCACGATGTTTCACAAAAAAAGAATATGATTATTTAACTCTGAAGACATTCCAAGCTCGTAGTCACTCGTTGCCACCCATCATCACTCGTGGTCGCTCTTCGTGTTGTCTCACTCATGGTCATTTTAGAACTGACCCTCGAAGGCTATGATGAAAGACTTGTGGACGGTATCACAGCGTGAAAGACTACTGAATACGGACCCGTAAACCTCCTTATTCGGTTTGTTTATTTCCATATATGGTAATACAAAATGGAGATATAGCTACGGTTTCGTATTCGGTAGTTTTTCACGCTATGATTATTATCAAATCATAATTGTGGTCACTGACGTAATGGCTTATCAAGGGAATGACCATAAAAGTCTTGTGACATGAAGAAGTCTATTGTTGTTTTTTATATGTCATGCTATAGTTAAAACAAACTTTTTACCGACGCTGTTTGTGTGTTTATACTATTTTGCGTCTATATTAGTTCTAACTTGTTCAAAGTCCGCAGTAAAGACAGAGAACAACTGATCGGTTTCATCGATACAAAGAAATCATTTATTTAAGATCAACTTTTCACTTTTTTAAAAAAGAACGGCGCGGAAAGTAGACCTGGGAACGAGGTTGGATAGTTGACTCGGTACTCTCCGCTGTAGGAGAAGGAGCTTACTCTTCTGTATTTATTTAGTTATTTTTTCTATTGCAGTTCATTCGTAAATACGGTAAAACCATGATAGCCAGTGGGCAAAAACTTGTTCAAAGTCCGCACTAAAAACGCTAGAACAATGTTGAACGACATTGTTCTTGCGTCTTTACTGCGAACTTTGAACAAGTTTTTACCTATCGGATAGTGATTATTTACTCACTCTTACTTCAACCACTGAAGTCTGTAACAAGTTGTCAGGTCAAAGTTCATTTGAATTTACACTTAGATCGTTTCCACGTGTTTTTGCCTTTGCCGTCTAAATCAGCGTGACGAGATTGGTCCCTTCCTAATCCCTTCTTGCTCTCATCCTCTCCTTCATTACTCCTCTGTCTATTAACATCTTGTTCAAATTTTCTATCGCGGCGAAGGAGCGCGTGTTAACCTTCTGTAGTTAGGTGTAGTTAGGCGTACTATTTTTCCTCTTTGGATTTAAACGACTGTATTTATCATGTTTCTCGGTGTCAAACTCCAAGCCTTGTATTCTTAAGAGTTTTTTCTAGAATAATAGAGAAGAATGGGTAATGGCTTATACGCGAAAAATAATATATATCAAACAAGAAAAATATCTAAGATGGAGAGCGACCATACATCAATAACATCGCAGTTGGAGAGAAGGTGAAATCACAGTCTTCATCCTCGTAAATATAATCAATATTTTTTCAACGAACGTGATAAGACACGTGTTTTTAAAAATTTAGTTTTTTCTTAGTTGAGATCATTTTTATAAGCAGCTTATGGAAACAGATGCAAAATATATATTTACATTAAATAAATTCAATATGACACAAACGAAGAGTGCGGCTGCATGGTGTTCCCGCCGCAAACTTGGAATATTATTTGGCTGTATAATATTTACGATTTTATTTTTTTTCGTTCGAGAAAGATATTTTTATAGAGCTGATATACTAACCGCTGTAGCTGCGACAAGACAAGAGATTGGAGTGAAAGTAAAAATTCAAAAAACTGAAACTAGTATATGGAGTTGGGTAGGTTTGGGTAAGAATAAAGATGAAGAAAAAGTTGAAGAAATTAATATATGGGACAAATGGATGTCAGAAAATCCACAATTGATATCAATTGGTGACATATACGACAAGTGTGGTAAGAAAAAAGTCAGAAAGTAACTGTCGAGTTTCACCTGTGGAGAAGTGTTTTTAGATGTACTCCATATGCGATGTCCAACAGTTATTTTGAGACCTGTAAGAGATCATAAATAGTGGCGAAGAAGAGTGAGCAATCCAAAAATGTTTTTACTAGTGTGAGTTGCTCAACTCAATTTGGCGTAAATTTTGCAGCTAATATCACAACTGAATTTAGTTTAATTTAAAGCTCCAAAAGCAGTGACGTCAATTTTAAAGCCATTTACGGTGATATTTTCTACGCAAACGGAGGCATTCTCAACTAGGCAAAAACTTGTTCAAAACCCACAATAAAGACACTGGAACAACGTTTTTAACGTTGTTCTAAAGTCTTTACTGCGCACTTTGAACAAGTTTTTGTCCACTGAGTCCGTTTCAGGAAAATTCGACCTTAATTTGACCATAGTTTTTTCGTAGGAAAAAACATGTTTAAAGTCCGCAGTAAAGACGCTAGAACAATGTTAAAAACGTTGTTCTAGCGTCTTTACTACGGACTTTGGACGACATGTATTTGCTCACTGCGAGGGCAGCCTTGTTGTTGTTTCAGCACGGAAGTTAGTTTTTTTTCGATAAATATTTCTGAAACTTAAAAGATCATTCCCTTAAGTAATACGAGCTGATCATTCCCTATAGGTCAAAAATACGAGGAAGATATAATTATTTTCTAATATCTTGTGGGAACTGTTATTTTTGTTTCTCATATTTGCTTAAGTCACAGTTTTACCTCCTATTCGGAAACTTGTCATACAAATATCACCCCAGTGGGCCAAAACTTGTTTTTTGTCCACTGGGAATTTAAAATTGATATTTGAGAGGGTCATTAAAAATTGGAAGAAAAAATAAATAACTTTTGCTATCAACAACCCCCTAAAAATATCGAAATTTACAAACTAATGACTGTTAAAATATTGCAAATACGGGTGATATAGGTGACAAAAAGTTAAATCTTTTATGACGACTTCTTGATATTTAACACTTTATAGGAATTTCCCTATAATTTATCTAGAACCATTTTGAAAATTAAAATTATTTGGTAACTACGGATAATTTTCCCTTAGCAACCAACCAAAATGTTTTATTATCATTTTTTCTTGAAAAGCGTTTTTTGACGAATAAATTTTTCAACTGGAATTTTTTTTTGCACCACTCTGCACAAAAGCACAAAACAAAAAAGAAATTATTTTGCATTGCAATAAGTTCTACTTTGGGCAGACCTGTTGCCTTAATGGCGTCATCAAAATTAATGATATCATCAAAAAATTATTGTGTAAAATGTTTAGTATTTATTTTATATTTTTTTTTTATAAATTTTACCCCAAAATCCCTCTTGTGCGTCGTTGGCCGTTGTTTACTTGAGCACGGGAAAATAAATTATGTATTGCCTTTCTACTTCAGCACTACAATCTAGTTCCATCAAAAATTTGTAGTGGAGGTCATTTAACTCCCTAGAATTGAGGAGTCCCTCAAAAGGCCCCGGTACTAGTAGGGTTAATATTAACATTCAAGGGGGTTGAGTATCAAAAAATAGAAAGATTCATTTAATAATTATTATCTTCTAAACAAAAACAAAATTTGTTAGAAATATTTATAGAATGGAAACGTCATCAAAATTAGCTACAGAAAATTCCCATTTTATGCTAAACTCAAACGAGAGTTTTTATGCATTCTCGTTTACAAGACTTCTTGCCTTTTCGGAATACGCCGCTCTTCCGTATATTTCGAAAAGGCAAGAAGCCCTGGGAACGAGGTTAAGGTTCTATGTTAACCACATTTATAACTTTTGAATTAATGACTTATATATGACTAGAAATCTTATGACTTTTCCTACAATTTATCTAAGATCATTTTGAAATCTTTTTTTTTTTTGGTAACTAGGGATTAAAAAAACCTTTTGCACCTAAATATTGTCAGAGCCCTAAAAAAAACCCGGCTTGAATAGGGTTTACGGGCTTATAATAGATCTGTTCGCAAATACATGAAAACGAGGTGCCGATTATTCAAAGAGCTTGTTGCAATGCAATAACTTCCTTTTTGTCCAGGTCAATAACGAGATCAACTTCAGAAAAAACTATTGGGAACATTATACTTAATCTTTAACTAATGCTTTATACAACCAACAATAACAGAATGATCAAATACTATATCAAATTCTAGTCATTCAATCTCTTAATACTTTCTCAAAAATATGCCACGTATATATAAACAAAAATAGTAAGAAAAACGTAAACAAAGAATGTGGTTCTTTTATCCTGTCTTCAACTCTGAGCCAGGTATCTGTTTAATCTATACTCTTAAAAAAAATATGTAAAAAGCGTACAGATTATTGCGAGACGTAACAGATTTATTTAGGATTTTTCAAGACGTTTTCATGTATTTGTGAATAGGACTATCGTAACCTGTACTAGCTTTTAATGAAACTGTTACATGAATTACGCATAATTTGAACGCATGGCACTTAAATACTAATATTTACGAGAAGAAAACAAATTTATCTAATTTAGCTCCATTAGAATGTATTCGTAGTTTCATCAGAAGAACCTTCGGACCTAATTCAGGAAATCGGAACGTGGCACAAAATCCAGAAAGGGTACGTCTTTCTTTATGAACTATTTAAACGGGTTTATCTACCCATAAGTAAATTCAGAAATAACAGCGTGAAATACGACTGAATGCGGTTCCGTTTATTCCCATACATGGACGGTATATTGCCATATATGGAAATACATAGTCCAAATAAGGAGATATATGAAACCATATTCAGAAGCTTTACGCACTATAAACAATTTTTAGATAACAAGACAAGGAAAAAGATTGGAAAAGTTTTCTTAGCTCCAAACAAAGGAGAAGGAGTGCATATTGCGTCATATGTGAACCAAACATTTCGTAAGTACTTATCCTATAATGATCAATGTGATGGAGGGTGTGGCATCAATCGCGTTAAAAATCAACATTTAGGATAAGGACGAAGAATGATCTCTTTGGGAACTTGCTGGTTGAAGTAATACTTATTTATTTATTATTTTACAGAACATGAAATTACAAAGTCAACCAGCCATCTTAAAGTCTACTATAAAGATAATTTGCTGTATGAAAAAACTGCTGACATGTGCGAAAAAGCAAAAAAATTAGATACACCATTTGACTGTCCAATACGCGCAGGTACTTATTTGAATTTTAAAATGGTGAGGAGAAGAAATCAATCAACTACAAGGTCATTGACTGAGTTTCCTATCTGCATACCACATTTTTTCGAATAAACGCCGGGGGCGTCTATTTAATTTTCGAGATTTTTGTGCGAGTGTGGGGAGGGGGGCGGCTTTTATTCGAGGGAGGCGTTTATTTAAAAATTTAGAAATTTGATCAAAAACATATATTTTTTTTTTGATAATTTCATTGAACTACAAACTATTGTGCAACAATAAAATCTTCCTTATCATCACTTTTGTCCAGAGCAAGAACCAAGTGACCAGGTTCGTTAAGTCTGTTTTCAACGTCTGTCTAAAACGGAAAGTGTCCACTTTTGCGTTTACTTTTAGCATAGATATACGAATCTTTCGTGTATCTATACTTTTAGTTTTACTTTTGAAACAGTGAATGAGTTCGTTTTCAAGCTCAAAGCAAAGAGCTTATATTCGATGGGAAACTCCGTAAAAAGTCTATTCGATGGAGGCGTCTACTTGAGAGAGGACGTTTATTCGAAGAAATACGGTATATAAAAATAAATCAGCAAAATATGCCAATGAAAATTTCATCGTAGAAAGCCTCATGAAGTATTGATAGTGCGACATCGTTCGAAATTGTTCTAGTGTTTTTACTGCTGACTTTGAACAAGTTTTTGCCCACTGAGAAACAATATTAAATACTGGACGAAAAATATGGTGAATATGGTGGTCGTCATATCTATTTTATCCAGTGATAACCCAATGGGCAAAAACTTGTTCAAAGTCCGCAGTAAAGATGCTAGAACAACGTTTTTAAGTTTTTGCCCACTGGACTTAAAAATGATATGCTGATTCTTTCTTGATTTTATAGGACATATGCTTTCCATACAAGATGTGGCGAAAATGCCAAGTTATATACCAAAGGTAAAATACAATTGTACTTAATGTTCGTACTTTAGCAATTGTGCAAGAATGTTAGCTTTTGCGCGGAAACTAGAACAGATATTACGCGAAAATATGCGCGATAATTAATACGCGCGAAAATGATGCTTAGAAAAACTCTAATCCATAGCATGGATTTGCTGCTCCACACGGGGTGATTATTTTTCCTAGGTGACCCTGCGCAGACATACACATAAAATATGCACACATTCGTGAAAACGCATTTTTTAGATTTAGAATGTAGCCTCGGATTGTTTTATAGTCCTGTTTACGTTCTCGTGTTTCCCTTTATACATTGTTTATGTAAGTTTACTTTACTTTGAGGTTTATCGACATTTTGTCTTATTTACTTAGGCTCTATGCATGTCTGCTATTTTTGCGAATCCCTTTTTCAAGGCCAAACGCGTGCCTTGTATTTGCGCATCTTGTTATTAATGTCAATCACTGCCTTCATTACTCTAGGTGCTACGTTAGCTTAGTTCTTTCACATGTCTTGTAATGTCTAATGTTTCCACTACTAGTAGGTCCTACCTTTGGCTTGTTTTTGTACATTTTGTTTGTAAGGGCGGATCTTCACTAGGCGAATTCGTTCACGCGAATTCTAAATGAAGCCATTACATTGGTTAAAAGCCACGTCACCTGACAGGTGACATCACATTTATCTAATGTAATATAGCTCTATTTAGAATTCTCGCGAACGAATTCGCTTAGCGGAGATCCGCCGTAATATCTCTATGTTTTCCTTATTTACTCTAGGTACTAACTACTTTGCCTTGTTTTAGCACGACGTGATCACTTTTAGCATTAATTTTCGCCTCGTTTACTTTAGGGGAAGTATACCATTGATGCATATATAACAGATCAGAATGAAAAGGATATTGGATGTACGCACGCAGAATTTAAAACGGGTGAAGACGCAGAAAAGAAAAAATGATACTTTGACCATTAATACATCTTCTTAATTAATCTCCCTGTGGGAGAGAGAGAAGAGTAACAGCTATATGATGTTGACGTTTGAATGTCAAGCTTGAGATTTAGTCCTTCTTGCTCCTACACGGGAATTGGAAGATTTATCAGAAGATTGCAGTAGGAATAAAAAGGGATGACAACAAACCGAAATATGACAAAACTGTAAAATAAAGTAAATCAAACTCGTTCCCAGGGCTTCTTGTCTTTTCAAAGCCCTGGAAGCGAGGTTGGAAAATAAATGAATAACGTAACCTTGTTCGTTGCTCCTTTCACGTCATTTTAATCATGAGAGCTGGAAACTAGGTTGCATATATTTTGCATTGAGTGATATTTATATGTAATTTATAGATAATATTTTGAGACTTTTTTTTAGAATAATAAAATTTTACGAAATTTTTCTGACCCAAATTTACAGCGTGAAAGAAAACTATAAAATCCATCAGTCTTGCTAATAAATTGATAAATTGACAAAGACAAAGTGAAATGCGTACAAAAGAAAGTTAAAATGTTTTCAACTTTTTAAAAACTTTACTCGGGAAACTATTATATCAGCCAATCAACAAAGCAGCAGAGGTCACATGAACAAGCTCGTCCCCAGCGCCTTTTGACTTTTTCCGAGAAAAATAAAAAAAAGTCAAAAGGCGCTGGGGACGAGCTTGGTCACATGAACAGATCGAACATTTCAAAAAAAGAGGCAACCGCGGCGAAGAGTTTAATCGTAGAAAAAATTAATTTACGTCATTCGGTCAAGACCAACTGGCAGAGCCCACATATATCGTAGTAGTAGCAGCAGCAGCAATTTCCTGTTCCAAGAGCAACTCAAGCAAGCTACTGCTACCCCTCATCACCCATATACTGCTTCTACACCGGTTGCCAATCAGCCATATAAAACTTGATCATATAATTATCGATATTTAATTAACAAATTCAATACCCTTTAGATTTTCGTCGAAGAAAGAGTTTTCGTATGTGGATACGTTTTCATCTTCACTATTACGTTAAAGACGTTTTTTTTAATAACAGTACAAATCTTCTATTCAAGGCCGCCATATTTGCTAAAATTATTTTTCGTATACAGAAACATTTCAACTTGTGGAAATTAAGATATGAAAGTTTTACAAGGAATTTCTGAGAAAATATTTATTTTTTTCCATTTCCGAGAAACTTTTCAGTGAGTGGAAATCCGCCTCTAAGTCTACCAAAATTCATTTCGGCGCTTTCCATTTTTCAAAAAAGTCAAGAAGACTTTGACACCATTTAACATCGACTATTGAACCTCTGGGGGCGGTAAAACTATCTAGTCTGCAGTAAAAACGATAGAACAACGTTCAAAACGTTTACACCGTCTTTACTGCGGCTTTGAACAAGTTTCTGCCCATATAGCATATATTGAAATGGAAAAATACACAATTCTTGACAAACAATTAAAAATTTTGACATAATTTTGACATAATTTTGACATTGACATAATTGTTGCTGTCATGACGACTACAACCAAACATTGCAAACATAACTAATAATTTTTATAAATATGCATGCAAAATTGCTGACACATGCAAATATTAGGACAATATGAACCTTTTTTGACCTTAAAATCTGTAACATGAATGGGCGTGAATTGTTTTTCTCTTTTCGGTTTTTTGATTTCTCATTTACATGAAGTTATGAATAACGATTAGAACTATATTTGGAAGGTTTACAAAATGACATATCGGTCTGTTTGAACACAAAGTTATTCCATTGAGAGTCTGCTACATCCGCCCCCGCCCCAGGAATATATTTTGCAGATCAGCAAATCCTTCGTTTGACACTACGAAGACAGGTTAATTTTAAGCGACTGGAAATTTTTGACAATGGAAAAGAGCTGCTAAGACTAAACTGTTGCAGTTGAATTTTGGTACTGATGGCGTCATCACGAGTCTCTCTCCCTATATATATAAAGTGTTTGCTTCTTTGAAACTTACCAAAGTGATTTAGGGATCCACTTTGCTTATGACCTGTGTTACATTGGTCTTACATTTGTTACGCATACGTCAACGGAATTTTTTCATGCAGCATATCTCGGCAATCGTTTGTTGTAGGTATACGATGTCAACGTGTGACCTCATCATTACGTCCCCAAATAGAAATTTTGTTGATGTACATTGGTTCTTTCATGGTTTATAGACAAGTTTCAAAAACAAATTTGCAACGTTTTCAGCCTCGTTTTTATGTATTTGACAGATTTGGCTGACTCTTCACCTGAATTCTATTATACTGGTGCGTGTAAAGCAAACATTTGTGGAATTAGTTACCCAGTGAGCAAAAACTTGTTCAAAGTCCCCTAATAAAGACGATAGACGTTATTCAAGTTTCTTTACTGCGTATTTTGAACAAGTTTTAGTTCTGGAAACGATCTGACACGTGATTGGTTTCTTCTTAACCCTTTGTTAGTGTGATGAGGTACTCCCGGAAATATTTTAATTCATGGTAAGTTATTAGAAGATTCAGAGGGCAAAAAGTCACGAAAGTATGATGCAGATTTTTAAAATATATAAGAAAATAACCTCCCGAATAATAATTTTTGTTATGTTACTTTCACAGCAAAAATTAAAAATTCAGGGGGTCCACACCATACTAATGCAGGGTTAAACAGTAAAAAACAAAACATTTCATAACTCGCATATTTTCAACAACAAAAAAAATCTTCGTATTAAAACACATTTTTCTTTTTCCGGAGCTGTTTTCTTCCAAAGGTTGAAAGAATCCCGGAAACAAGGTTGATATTCTAGCTCGTCCCCAAAGCCGTAATTTTTTTTATCCGATTTTTATAATAGACGTTTGACTTGGAAATGTCCGAGAACAATTTTAAAAAGTCAAAAACCCAGTGGTCAAAAACTTGTTCAAAGTCCGTAGTAAAGACGTTAGAACAATGTTTTCAACGTTGTTCTAGCGTCTTTACTGCTGACTTTGAACAAGTTTTTGCTCACTGGAAAGGCAACGGGAACGAGTTTTGTGTTGAATCTGAATATTATACAACGTGACAAACAGATATACATAAAACAAAAAATCATTTACATTTTATAAAAGGAATTAAATAAAAAAAGAATATTAACCTTGGGTGTAAGGTTAAATGAGTTAAACTGCATCCTGGGTACGCTACAGTAGTAAATTATTTTCCACTCCTGTAGCACAAAGTCCTGCCAGCATGCGACAAGATCGAAAAGATATTGTTTTGACATCGCGACGCCATAACGACGTCTTTTCGACTTAGGGACGGACTCAGATTTATTTTGTTAAATGCGATTATTTTCGTACCATAAAAATATGAAGATTGCCAAAGTTTGACATTGAGTGTTCAAAAAAAGAGCAAATAATCACTGTGGAGGAGGGATTTTTGAGCTTGAAGCAATGCTCAAAAATCACTCCTCTACAGTGATTACTTGCACTTATCTCAAACACCGACATTGCTTGGTTTCTGCATTATGAATAAACCTATCGTATCTAGCGTCTTAATATATTTACTATTATTTTTATTCGCCAATCATTTTGCAAGAATTTACAGAATAAATACATCCTAGTGGAGAAAAACTTGTAAAGACATTAGAACAACGCATCTACAAGCTTACGCATAAACAATGAGATATTTCTTAAATTTTGGTGAGTAATACAAACCACAAGTTAATTTCAAATGCGGAAAACAACTAAGTCAAGTCTTTAGAGATTTATTTATCTCAGAAATTTATCGAGTACACTTAAGGCTTAGGATCTTAGGTCTTTTTGCAAACTCGACGAATTCTATTGTTCTTATCAGCCTTGTACCCAGGCTCTAGGAACATATTCGATTTTTTGTGTATTTAGCTTTGCTACCTAAAATTTTAGGTTTTTTATTGAAGTGGAAATTTTTTCTCGTTTTTTCTCTATAAAAAATTGATTCCGAATTGTTTTTCTAGTGATAATTCAATAATCATCACAAAATACCCATATATATTTACACCATGGAAAAAGTTAGTGACAATATTAAATTAACGACTTTTTTTACCCCCTTGAAATGTCTAAAAATACAAATAACTGGAGTGTTAATATATTTTTCTCCCGGGGGAGGCGTATTGGAGTTACCAATATATAAAGTAATTTATGCCATGCCCTAGTGAATTGCATAAAATATAAAAAACAGAACTAACTCAGTGGGCAAAAAAAAAATGTTCAAAGTCCGCATTAAAGACGCTAGAACAACGTTTACAACGCTATTCTAGCGTCATTTCTGCTGACTTTGAACAAGATTTTACCCACTGTGAATCTAGTGCATGAAATGAGCCTCATTTGTGACGGTCATAACCACCTAAATAAATATTCCTTTAAAACTAATATTATGGAGGCTATCTATATTTGCCAATGGGCAAAAACTTGTTCAAAGTCAGCAGTAAAGACGCTAGAACAACGTTAAAGACGTTATTCTAGCGTCTATACTGCGGACTTTGAACAAGTTTTCGCTAATGTTACTCCCTATGACAAATAACATTATTATGACTTTTAAAATGTTTTAAATAATAGGGGGCCGTCGGGGGCCGTCAGGAAAAAGTAGCTGCAAATGTGTTTGTGTAGGAGAGAGACGAAACAAATCAATCTTTAAGTGCAAATCCGCTGCAAGCTAAAGCTAAACTTTTTGTGCAATTTTATTTTTCTTGAATTCGGTCAAATTTAGGTTTTCGTTTGGCTCGAAATTTTGAGATGGTGTCAGATAGTCCCTAAGATGGAGCTATACATATCAAGATCGCTGATTTATCACTCTCCTGTTATTATTATCGCTCATTTTATTTTTTTGCGGAATCAGCTCAAAATTAACATCTACGAAGAAGAGTAATGAGTTAACGATCTTGCAATTGATTGGTTTCTACTGTACGAAGCAACCAACCAATTGTAAGCTCATTGACATAACATTCTTCTCCGTAGTATAAATATAATTTTGAAATACTTATTATCTTATACGTCATAATATGAATATTCTTGTCTTTTGCGTGAATCAGATGTTCCTGAAAACGGCGAAAACCAAGTTACACCAAAATCACCACCAAAAGTGTCTTTCATTCTATCTCTCCTAAAATTTAGAGGATTAAATTAGTTCCCAGCCGGCTGGGTTAATCGTTCGTAGTTAGTTAAATTAGCTCCCAGCCGGCTGGGTTAATCGTTTGTAGTTAGTTAAATTAGCTCCCAGCCGGCTGGGTTAATCGTTTGTAGTTAGCTCCCAGCCGGCTGGGTTAATCGTTTGTAGTTAGTTAAATTAGATCCCAGCCGGCTGGGTTAATCGTTTGTAGTTAGCTCCCAGCCGGCTGGGTTAATCGCTTGTAGTTAGCGTAGATATACAGCTATGTGTCATCAAGATATTTAAGATATTTCAAAAATGGGTGGAAATGAAAAATACCCAGTGGGAAAAAACTTGTTCAAAGTCCACCGTAAAGACGCTAGAACAAAGTCGGTCTTTGCTGCTGACTTTGAACAAGTTTTTGCCTACTGGGATTTGACAATTGTTTATTCAAAATATCGATATTGCTCAGGGCTCAAAATAAGAACAAATAATCGAGCATAAATTCAATAATCTCTCTCCTTCACAGTGATTATATGTTCTTTTACATTGAGCACTGCAGAAAGAGTTTTCAGAAAAAAGATAAACATCAGTGAATATAAAAAGCAAGTATGCGCAAGACTAGTAAGTCAACTAGCTTGCAATAGATTGGTCTCTTCAATACAAAGAAACCCATGAGATACGAGCATATTGACTCAGTTCTCTCCTCCGTCTACTTACCAAGTACCATCTTTATTTCGATTTTCTTGTTTTAAATGCTCGATTCCCTATTAATATACAAGACGACAAATTGGTAAGCTTTGCTAGACATCCCCTGTGGATGAGTGATTTTTGAGCAGTTATCAGCTTTGAAGCTGAAAACTGTCCTCAAAAAACACTCCTCTGCAGTTGATGACCCACAGTTATTTTGAGACTTAAAAACTATACTATAAAACGCTTCACCACAAATGATATCAGACTTGATTAGTGAAATAAACTTCATGATATAGCTATATACTTGTACGTCAGTTTTTAATTCTTTGTGAAAGTCATCAATTTGTCATACAAATTTTAATAAATAAGAGGGAATGTGTTGTCTACAATCATGAGAAAAAAATAATTCATTTTGGCTATCATTACCCCCTAACTAGTAGCCAAGGATTCACTTCTCTTTGCTTCCTTCATTCATTTTCTTTCTTCACGTTATAATATGTTGCTTGAGATTTTAGTTTACATTGTGAAAGTTAAAATAAAATATCAACATTGAGGGAAAGAGAAAGAGAGAAAAAGAAAAAATAGAGCTTAGTATACTAGACTACCTAACTATACAAAAAAGAAGAAAATTGAATGTTAAAATATTGTAAATACCGTCGTAAAGAGTAAACAAGCAAGAAAATGATAAAAACGATAAAATTGAAATTGATTGGCTTCCATGGAAAATAAAACCAATCAATTCTAAGAATGATGAATACACATTTATTCACAGATACTATATTAGATTTCAAATACTGATGCATATGACATAGATCATTTGAAAGACTTTGTAGATGGGGGTAACTTTTTAACAAAGATCTCAAGATAACAAGCTTGCAACTAATTGATTTCCCATAATTGCGAAATAAGAGCAAATAATCACTATGGAGCCTGAAACTATATTCAAAATTCACTCCACCATAGTGATTTTTTGCTCTTAAGGCAAATTTGTTCACATGAAATCTAAACGAGGTGATGTCGCTTTCAAACAATGCAATGGCTTTATTTAGAATTTGTGCAAAAAAATCCGCCTAGTGGAAATCCTCTTATATATAGTTGACTTGAGTTTAGTACTTTCTCTGGAGCAAGCCTGAATACAACTGCTGGACATTCACCTGTTAAGGAGTGTTTTTTGAGTATAGTGTTTAACTTAAGCTATACTCAAAAAGTCTGGCAGTTATATTCAGGCTTGTGGTGATGTTTATATGGAGACAGGATATCAATCAAGCCTCAAAATAACCTATAGAGAAGTGATTTTGAGCAGTTTTCAGCTGCAAAAACGCTCCTTCACAGGTGATATCCGTCAAATATATTGAGGCTTGAGCATTATACTTCCTAGTCATTTAGAACAAAATTTTAGGCCGTTAATTGCCAATGATTTAAATAAAGGCAAATAATCACTGTAGAGGAATGATTTTTGAGCATAGCTTCAGGTTACAAAGCCTGAAGCTATATTTAAAAAAAATCCCCTCCACAGTGTTTATATGTTCTTATTTCGAACACTGGTTGCTCAATCATACTAATATACATACCGTTTCATCATGTATGACAGAATTAATTTGAGTACAAAACATAACTAGGGTAAACAAGCCGAACAGCAACCCCTCAAATATCAAGAATACAATGAAGATGATTGTTGTGGCAGGAGAGAAGTATGTACAACCTAAAAAAAAACAATTAATCCGTGCTGGAATAATCACTGTGGAGGAGTAATTATTGAACATCGCTTCAGGCTATACTCATCTCTGCAGGTATTTAAAGTGATCGAAATAAAGAGTAAATAATCACTGTGGCAGAGAGATTTTTGAGCATAACTTTAGGCTTCGTAACCTAAAGCTATGCTCAAAAATCCCTCCTCCACAGTGATTATTATTGCTTATTTCGACCAAAACAAAATACAGTGGAGTCAATTTCAAATGCAGCATTCACAACACAACATTTTTTTTTCACTTTCTTGCTATTTAATCTTTTATAGCTTCTGTATTTTCTACTAAAGCGGCCATTTCTTGGTCTTGAGATTTTTCCCTATTTATTATACTAGAGATGCGGTTCTACTTGCTATAATCTGATCCGAAGGTTGGTTTCCATGAGGCATAAAATTTGCGCCAAAAGCAAAATAAGGCATTCCATTGGTAAAAATCGATGTCACACATGTTGTGATGTCAATTTCTACCAATGGAATGTCTTCTTTTGGTCTTCCCTGCAAATTTTACCTCATAGAAATCAACTTTGAAATACTTAAAAACAAGTATCCTAATTGAACAGATACTATAGGTTGATCCACTATGCAAAAACTTCACCGTAAAATCCAATAGAAGGCATTCCATTGGTAGAAATTGACATGTGATCATTGTGTAACGTCAGGTTTTTCAAATGGAATGTCTTCTTTTGACTTTCACAGAAAAATTTACGTCTAGTGGAAATCGCCCTAATGATTAAGTATATCATTTTATATTGCAACAGAGAGGAGGAGGTCTTCACAGATCATATCTTTCATACATGGTGCTAAAAATGCTAAAAGTGAATAAAAAACTCACTTTCATGTATAATAGCTAACTGGCGATTTGGTCTATGTTTCGCTAATGTACTGACAAGTCCCTCTACAAAAATGGAAGATAATGTTGGGTAAAAAAAGATACAGCTTAAAGGAGTACTCTCACGGCAAATTTAATGTCACCAATTTTATTTTTTTGTTTATAAGTAAGTAAGAGCGCACATAAAAATACTGGGCGCTTATCTAATGTGTTTCACTTTTTAGAGGCACTTATTAGAAGGGGGAACTTGTTAAATAGGATAGGATATATAAAAAGCTCAAGAGTAACATAAAGAAAACAATGACGGTTGCAATAACTAGATGATATTATCAGTCAATTCCAATATCTTCACCCTCCTCATGATCTTCATCAATTATATGGGCGCTTATTAGAGGGTGGCAAAGTCATAATTAATTACGCTTATTAAAGGGAGACGCTTAATAGAGCAAATATTTTAAATGATGTCTTCATGTAAACGCCACTTTAAATTTGTACTTTTTAAGTTGATCCTCCAGTGGTCAAAATAAGAGTAAATAATCACAGTAGAGGAGAGATTTTTGAGCAGAGCTTCAGGCTTTATAGTCTGAAGTTATGCTCAAAAACCACTCCTTCACAGTGATTATTTGAACCACTGTCTCCTGTTTAAAGTTACTGACTTCAATCATAAAAAACTATATAAAAATATTACTCACATACAAAATTTATTTAAATATATACAAAAAAAATGTAATTCTCAAAAGTGTATCTTTCTGCAAAATATGTCAATCTAATTAAAACATCTCTACAGCAAAATTTAAAGGAAAGTTAAAACAGAAAGTTATAAGTGACCGTCTCATAATTAAAGCTTTACAGAGAAGAGTACTGAGGCAATAATCTTGCAATGAATTGGTTTCTTTGTACAATCAATTGCAAGTCCGTTGACATAACACCCTTCTGTACAGTTTCATTAATGAATTTTACAAATGCTGGATTTATTAATATACGGGTTAAAATAACTACTGGTCATCACTGTGGAAGAGAGATTATTTAGAATATCATCTATATACAAGAATCAAAATAAATGTCGGAAATCATCTGTGATGGAGTGTTTTTGAGTAAGGTTTGTATGTATATGGCTTTCTAGTCTAAATCAACACACAAAAATCACTTATCTGCAGTAATTATTTGCTCTTACTTCGAACACTAACATTTACAGTACAGTAAAAGTATGAAGAAACCAATCAATTGCATGCTTGTGGGTTCAGCACTCTTCCCCTGGGAACGAATTTTCCATGGTTCCTTAATTTTGATTTATATAAAAGTTTTAATTTCATGATAATATGGAAGTATTATGGCGACCACTATCAATTACTTTAAAATCATTTGATGACACAGCACCATGGTTTCTCTCTTATCTACATTCTTAAAAACCAAGTGTAAGTTTTTATCTCTATTATTATGGTTATTAAATACACTGCTAATTGCAAAAGAAAAAAACATGTTTTTCGAGTACAGTTTCAACTTTAAAGGTGAGAACTGTACTCAAAAACACTCCTCCACAGGTGATGTCCAACAGTTACTTTGAAGCTTAAACTTCACCAATTTAAATCAAACATCAAGCCTGAAAATGACTACCAGAAATTAACTGTGGAGGAGTGTTTTAGTATAGTTTTTATTTCTACGCTAAAAACACCCTTCCACAGGTAATTGAACTCATAATATGCCCCCTCCCAAAAAAAAAAAATAGG
>JAULBZ010001347.1:0-22680 GCA_032360805.1 Neoturris breviconis | reverse complement strand
AAGTATGTTTTAATTGCATCTTGTAGCTTACTAAAAAAATCGCTCGTCTAACAAAAGTACAATTCCATTAAAATCGTAAAGTTTAAGGTAATTCTCAGATTTATCGTCAAATAGAACTCGATATTCGTCTAGCTTCATGTACCACGAAACAACACCAACATGCCAATCCAAAACGTTTCTTATCCCAAAAAGCAGGAATAATTTGTAGTATTAAATTTTTGAAGATTCTGGTACTAGGTTTCTTACAAACCGGTTTCTTATAAAAAAAAACATGTATAGTCTGTCTGTCACCTCATTACATCATAGTCACAAGAAAAGAATATGATGACACGATGACATTGGGGTAGTAGGATGGTCTGGAGATAGATTAGCCCCTATGATTAGCCTGAGTCACACTAATGAGTCGTAGATAAATCTGAGGCAAGATATTTCTGTATTTTATATGTTACAATTTACAGAACAAAGATAGCAGTCAATACTGCGGTGAGGTTTTTGTGTTGTTGTTTTGTTGTTTGTTTATATATTTGTTTTCATTTTTTTTTCGCTATAAAAAGAGTCAATATTGTTGTCAAATCTAAGAGCAAGAATTTTACTATGGTCACAAAGCGTATGGATGAACTGACGAAGGTGGCTATGGATATCGAGCTAGCGCTAGCTAACCTCCACACGTGCTGGCGCTGATATGGATGAACTGGGGGGTTTAAAAGCGCCACTCATTGTGCTTCACGCACACGCAGTCGCACGTGCTTCCTCCTGATAGAGGCGATAGGCAATAGGAGCGTGTGTATAAAAAGTCTCATTAACTAGCCACCTAGCCAACAAAAACAAAAAGTTTGTCAAAAGGTTAGCTATGGTGTGGGTTGTAATCCTATCCCCCGCATATGCATTCCCATGCATAGAGAGGGTGCCAACGGCAACGCCAACACCCTGGAAATTTCTGTATTTTTTCCGGGTCATAACGACGGGTCTTGAAGTATATTTAATTTTCAATAAAGCCCGGAACATTACTGGATTTTGCCCGCGGAATTGTTGCTTCGGAATACGTTTTTTTTCTATAAAGTTCGTAAGTTAGCTATACATTTAATTGTCTAGTTATTCCTATTTCTTTTATTGAACAATATTAGCAAACATTTCAACGGTTCTTCGTGAGCAAGGATTCCTGGTTTCTCAAACCAGAGCCTCGGTTCGTTCAGGCTACCTTCATGCGTCACAACCCTTTCGCTGTTGGCTCTTCATCATCGAATCAATCAATAAATAAGTAAGATAAAAAATAAAAAAATAGACTGGAGTAAAAATTTCTCTGAGCGCTCCTATGGCTATAACATAACATTGGGGATAAAAGCTTCACTTATTTGCTTTTACCAGCATACTCTTTTTTATTTGAGCCAGTGTAGCTTTCTCTTAGCTTTCTTTTATGCACTAGTTTTTATTTGATTATTCTGATGGGAAAACCAAGCATTTTTACCAATGTATGATTTTTAATAAAGTATTTGTCGTATTCAAAAAGTGACTAAATTTTCCTTCATGACTAAATTTTTTGCTGCCTAAATTAATTTTAATGCCGACTTTTTTGCAACCCATTGTAAATCGAACCTTATTTATGAGGTAATGTAAGCTAAATTCCTGTTGTATCACTATTCCCGAATGCGCCTACGAAAGACTATTCAAACGGAAACGCTTGCTTCACACGCTGCCATATTTATTGTGAACATATCGGAACATTTTATGGCAAGTTTGTCAACTTTTTGATAAAATTCTAACTCGAAATTCTAACTTGGTAGATTTTCCAAGCGGCACCTCCAGGTTAGTCGTAAGCAGAAACGGAACTAAGTCGGGAAATCGGAATTGAGTAAATGTAAATCCTGAGGTTGCACTATCCTCCGGAGGGCCTTTCCATTTCTCAGAGCAGTGGTATTAAATTTTGCGTTTCGCACGTTTATTTTTTTTGACACCTGCAAAATATTTTGAAAAATTTAGAGATTGCAAAATTTTGTTCTTGTAAAAGTTAATATCTTTAAGTTAAGGTAAAACTAATTACCTTCTATTTTTCGCACCCCTCTTATATTGCTTTTAATGCAAATATAACCCCTTAATTTTTTTAGTCAACCTCGTACCCGGGGCTTCTTGACTTTTTCGATTTGTGAACCTAGGACGATGTTTGTTCACGCACTTGCCGTATCGCTAACGGACATCAGATCATGTGTATTGACACAACCATCTGTGTGAAAATGCGATCTGAACATTAAAATACCACAGCGACAAACATAGATGTGATGGGATAGAAAAACTAAAATTTCCAGGATGTTGGTGCCTTTGTACTGATGAATTATTTTAGTTGATAATTAAAAATTAGATACCCAAGTATCCTGAATATAACCCGTATATGACCTGGACTATATATCGAGTTTTTGCGAAACTTTCCAGGCCGAAATAAAAAATTTAATTGGAAAAAAATCACAGAAAATTTTGGAGAGTTGTGTTAAAGATCCGGGACTTTCCGGGGCGTTGGCACCCTTGTCCCCCATTTAGGAGTGCATTCATATACTCAACTAACTTGCCATCATGCCAGGGTGGGGCCTTCGAAAAGTAATTCGTCCCCGACGGCATTCTGTCCGCTAAGGGGAAGGGGGTCTGGAGTTTCGAAAAGATGTCCGTTAAAAATTCAAAATTACTAGGCTAAAGAAAACAAGAAATGCGATATCGCTTTATTTAACAATACGCCATGCCCACCGATGTTTCATTTACGGAAATAGCGGACATGACTTCCGTAATTTTTAAAAAAAAAAATCCTGAATATTTCCGTGAAGTACTGTTCTGGAAAGCTGAAAGGAACCCTCCTCAAATACATACATATACAACACTTATGGTTTCCATACGGCTGTATGGAAAACACATTAATTTTTTAAAAATTTGGGCTATTTTTTGTTATGCACACAATTTTCAATTCGATTTGTGGATGCCGGGAGCAAAGCTTTGTTGGTAATTTATTTGGTAAAAGAAGTGAAATATGTTGTAGAATAGCAAGTGGGATGGCTCCGTTCAACCCATTTGCGTTTTCCAGCAAAAAAATCAAAAGAGATTTTAAAACGGGTCTAGCAGCGCTGATCCCTGAACGGAGCCAGCCTGTGTAGGGTACATGCCTGCAGCATTATTTTTGCACCCGCCACGTATTTTCATGACCCGCCTGCCCGGGTATTTTTTGCAATTGATAAGTAGCAAAAATAAGATAAGCAAGACCAAAAAATTAAATATGGCAGCGATACAGGACGAGACGTGAGGTGTTTATTTGTATCGCTCGCTGAAATATGCAGAAGGTAGGGATAAAACGTTATTTCCTCCTTCCAAATGTTATTTATATGTTATGTAGAAAGGTTCTCGAACAGTTTTGGCGTATTTTTTTCGCCGTCGTTGGAAAGATAGTTTATTTACCTTTCATTTGCATTTTACTCCATTTAAAAATATTATTTTCTTTTTGAGATGATTATCAATTTGTAATGGCATGTAAAAAAATCATTCTGAAAATACAGTAGTTCATGTCCGCCCTAAATAGTTCAATCCTTGATATCGATATTTGAATTTACAGAGATTTTTAGTAAATAGATTAAGAGTGTGGGTACGTAAATTGGTCTGGCAGTTATATTTAGGCTTGTAGTATATGAATATCATGGTATATAATGTATATTATATAAAGGTGCATATATCTTGATGTTTCAAATGTCTTGATGTTTTGTACAGATGAATGTCTTGAAAATAATATATACTCCATTAATTTTGGACTAGCAGGTGTGTGTGAATCAATCAGTTTGTCATTTGAAAAATTGGGCAAAAAAATCACAAAATAAAATTTGTCGTATTGAAGAAATTAATATATATTTTCCTGCTCCACACATTTGGTTATGATAAATGAGCTCCATCACTCTGTTTGTCATCTTGCTTTGCAATAATTTTATTGAAACAAAAGTAAACTGGAGTTTAGGTTTGTGGAGTGCATTGATAGTCATAACCTTTGATTGATATGTTTACACAGAGTTATCATATGTTTACTGATTTGAATAATCTTGCTTGTAAGTTGATAGTTTCACTATTGAAAAATTGTGGTGGGTTATATACTTTCTGTGGGAGGTTATTAGTGGTAAAATTTGGTTAATGCTATCGGGATAGTTTTCAATATTTTTTTCATCATGATTGGATAAGTTGCAAATAGTTTATATGCTGTGTTAGTATTATCATAATGTGATGAGTACTAAGTCAATGATCTTGCAATGGATTGGTTTATTCATACCAAGGAAGCAAATCCATTGCAAGTTTGTTGACATACTGTAATACCCTTCTGATTTATTTTTGTGAGAGCAAGTTAGAATTAAAATGCATAAGCCTTTTCTTGTTGATGAGAATCTAGCATATACATATAAAATATAAAAAAACATAATATAGTGACCTTTGAGCATAATTTGCACTAGTCAGAAGCATGAAAGACTATGAGGCACTTCTTTTATTTCAATGATTTTGATAAATTCTACTTCTTCTATGCTATACGCATATATAGTATATGCATATAGCCTATATATATTGCATAGCCTGTATATATGGCCTATTGTACTGTACATATCGATAAATAGGGATTTCCCTGGGTAAATATAAAACACAGGATCAAATGACGGAACATGATTGGGTGAAACATCCTGATATAAAAATCAAGGGAAAGGTTGAGTAAAAAATAGTCATCGAGAATATTTTAGAGTTAGAACTTTAGGATTAAGGATAATTGGTCGTGAAAAATTTAGTCACTTTCTTCTAACTTTTTTTTCTCCCGATGCACAATTTTTTAACTGCAATGGCATTGAAAGTTCTGTTTATTTTTTATGAATAGCTTGAATTAGGAAACAGGACTTCTGGGATTATCAATCAAGGATAAAAAGTGGAATAGAGGAAATAAAATAACATGTATTTAACAAGTGTTTAAACTTATTATTTCAGAATTTTTATCTCAACCTAGTCCCCAGGGCTTCTTCTCTCTTAACATCAAAACTACAACGTGAGAGAGAGATGAAGTTTTCGGGACGACGTTGCTTTCGTTTTCAGCTTTCTGATAAACTTGCATTTTCTAATTTAGCCTACAATGTTTCTTGTTTTATATACGGACTACATCTCAGAGATTGGCTACCATAATATTTCATGTTAAACAATTCTCCCAAACATCATCTTTAAAAAATTCTTGCTCAGATGGCATTTGCGGTTCCAAAAGTAGACTTCCAATGCTTGAACCTATATCTATAAATTAAAGGAGTATGTATAAAAACAAACAAAAAATAAATATTGAACAAAAGAAATTGTACAGTCTATATTTGTTCCTTTCTTGTTACAGGTAACGTGACACAAACAATATTTTTAGGTCAGCCTGACCTTGACAATATAGGAATCATGTTAGGTCAGTAGATCGGCTGTTCGCAATCGAAATCTTTTTTGAAATTTTACCAACCCAAACATTTTGAACGCTGCACCATACATAACCTTTATGGTCAGTCGGGTTACGTGAAACAAACAATATTTTTAGGTCAGCCTGACCATGATAATATAGGAAACCTACATTATAAAACTATGTGAATCTTTACCTTATGCCAGGTCAGTTTATTGTTTATTGCTACTTGTTTATTGTAAACTTATTTTCTCTTTCTTTACACATACAATTTCTTTTTTGTAAGGAAATTTCTGTAGAAGTTAAACACAAAAGATTATTGTTCAGTGATCCTGACTTCTAAGACACAAACTATCTAAGACGCAAATGGATAAAAAAAATATGGGTCATAATCTGAAACCACCTATTTCTACATGGGGAAATCCTATATAAATCGCCAAAACATTATTTCGCAATTTTGTGTTTGGTTAATACTTCGTGAAACTTGGTCAGATTACATATAATCACAGCAAAAATGTTTCTGAAAACTTTGGTCACATGACTAACCCATTTTCCCTGATTTTTCCGAAATATTAAAAATCTTTTTTTCGTATTTTTGGACAATATTGTAAGTTTGGTATTTTGCAATGTTGTTAAAACCCCGGAAACTATGTTAAAGAACAACAAAATAAAGAATGGAAAAATGTTATCTAGAACTCTTTTAATCGCATTTCTAAGAATATACAGATTTTAAGGCAAAATATACTATTTTAAAATTTTGTGATGACGTCATCAGAAAAATGCTGACATCAGCAAAAACAAATTGCCACCATTTTGTTCCTTTCAGTTTCATCCTTTTACTATTAGTCGTTCAAATGAAATGTTCATAAAAAGCCTGGCCTGAATATGGTTAAGCTTGATTTCCACTTAACCTTTAGCCTGCAGTCGGCTGAGTGACATAATATTTCTTGTTTGCTAAGCCACAGTGGCAGAAAATGTCCTTTCACTGAGATAGTTAAAGTATTTCAACTATTCGCCAAAAGATGTTACCGAAATGAGTAAATTCGGTTGCTGAGACACAATGTTTGTTGTTTATTTATTTGAAAACTACCAACTTGGGTGCAAAGTGGAAAATTTGCCAATGACAGGTGGAATGTTTTCATGTATTTGTGAAGGTCTATATGTTCATATACAAACTTCCTGTCTGAGAAATAAAAAATAAAAAAGTGAAATAGCGTGACAAGCTTGAAGATTTACGGGACTGTATTTAGTGGTTATTTATGTTGTGTGTAGTATGTTAGCTATTTTTACTCTCCTCTGCAGAGGTTGGGTGCACAGATGGAAAAACGGGTGGACGAGGAAAACACCATTGCATTTTAAATTTTATGGTCATCCCTCAGATGTTTTTAGATGTTTTCTATAAGGTTCTGCAAAGGAGTGGGTGTTACTAGCTCTCAGCAACTCAACTTACCAGTTCTAGAGCTAGTACTTAAGTGTTAAGTGTTTGAAATAAGAGCAAATAATCACTAAAATGTTCAAAAAATATCTCCTCCACAGTGATTATTATCTATTATTTCAAACACTGCATCCTCAGATGAATGGTACAGGGGTTGAAATAACTGCCGGTCATCACTTCGGAGGAGAGATTTTTCAGAATATTTTCAACTCCTGTGGTAAAACTTAATAAAAAAAATAGCTGTTTTCTTCACTTCTTTACTTTTTACAGCCATGACAACGTTTTTACAGCTAGTCTTTAAAAATTTATCAGAAAACTTTATTGTAATTTATTAATTAAATTGTCTGGAAATAAAATATTCATCTTATGTATGGTTTTTTTTCAGTTTTATTTTTTTTTTATTTTACCATAGTAATGCTGGAAATAATTATATATGTAGGTATCTGTTTAAAGCTAATATTACTGGATTAGATATAATTGGAGATAAGCTCAATGAATATCAGACACCGGGCACGATAATATCAACAATACAAATACACCAACAAAACTTCATACATAATATCACACTGAATTAATGAAGAAGTGCATTTAGAGTCCTTATTGTTATTAACTGGGTTTGTTGTAAATTGTATTATTAATAATATCGAGCTAGCCTTCAATGCTCAAATAATCACTTTGGGGAAGGGATAACTTCACACTTTATAACTTTTTATTGATACTTACTCAGTGTATGCTCAACAACTTCTCCTCCCTAGTAATTATTTACTCTTATTTTGACTTCTGGTACTAGATATATATTTATACAAGACGCAAGATAATGTTCGGACATCATCTGTAGAGGAGTGCTTTTTGAGCACAGTTTTCAGCTTTGCAGCGGAAAACTGTACTCAAAAAACACTCTTCTACAGGTGATGTCCAACTTTCATCTTGAGTCTTGTTATATACTCAGGCAATGTTGTTATTATTATTCATATTTTACGGTTTAAAACGAGCAAAGATAATATCTGTGAAGAGAGTCTTGTAGCTCTCCTACTTCACATGCGATTTACACTTCAATCCCTTAATAATGTTGGGAAAACATGAGAACTTTTCCCAACTAAAGCTATGCTCAAGAATCACTCATCCACAGTGATTATTTGCTCTTATTTTGAACACTGATGCTAAAACATTTTATATTATTATACCCTGTGTAATGTATATTTCTAAATGGGTAGTTAGTAGCATAATATTCTTGATATTCGGTTTGCAACAAGTATGGATACTTGTAATATCAATGATATTGTAATAAGTAATGATATTGTAAACAAAATGATTGGTTAAAATAAACAAAGAGATATAATAGGAGAAGAAAGTCTCTATGAATTTTATTTCGGAGAAATATATTAGAAGTGCCCTTTATAGATATGTAAATTGGTTATACTGTATTTAGACACAGCCTTGTCCAATATGAGTTATTGGACATTGAGAAGTAGTGTTTGACTTGGCAGGATCTTGATAAGAGTTATAGAGAGTTCTGAATCATGTAGAGGGAATGATACAAAATCAATTTCACATGTGTGGTGCATTGCACTCCTAAAACAATTTACTTGCATGTGGGTATGTGTGTGATTGCAAGCCTGTCATGAAAAGGCATGTAACACTCAGATAAATTCTTGAAATATAATCCCCGAAAAGTCCCTTTAAAGTAGTTGCCATAATAGTTTCCTTTGCTTAAAATTTCAAAGTAAAAGCAAAGGAAATCATTATACCATCCACAGTCCTCTTCTCGTTATTACTAAAAAAATTCACACGGTAATGACGTCAGCTTATTTATATATGCCTTGTCAGCTATGTGACCTTAGTAATTATACAGATACTATGCAGTAATAAGAATAACACACGATTTCAATGACCTCTGCCTTCTTAAATAAATCAGTACTTTTAACCACCTACAATATCTAATTGATATGCCAGTCAGTACATATAGTACAGGAGAATTAACCCAAAAAAACACTGAACCTAGAAGTAAAGGTCACAAATCGTGATTGTCTTTGATACGGAATTACATTCTTTAAATACCGTAAGTGGATTACGTACGTCTTATGAAGAAAATTAACCTTATGCAATTTTTACAAAGCCCTCTGAGGTATACTATGCCAGAATTAACCTACACTTCAGTGATTAAGTTATGAGAAGAAATAATTATGGCGGAGGATCCTGAAGCTACGCTCAAAAGTCATTCCTCCACAATGATTATTTACTCTTATTTTGACCACTGACATTTAATAACCACAAAATTCAATCATATTCCACCAGGTACACAAAGGTGGAGAGATTTATGAAGTCACGGTTTCTATTTCCTTTTTATGATATAATGACTATTTAGTTAAGTAGACCACTTATTAAAAGCTCATTATCGTGTTGCGTAAATTTATTTTTATAGCTTTCGTATACCATTTTAGACATAATTTGATTTCTTTTACAGCGTGTAAATAAGATATTCAATGATGTTATTCACAAGAACCTGCATGTAAGTTTATTGATGAATGAATCATCTTATTTTGGTATGTTAGTTCTGTGTAAAAGCAATGTTTGAAATTAGTACGGTGTGAAATCAGTGTTTGAAATAAGAACACAAATGGAACATATGTGGTGGTAAGTTGTTCAGTACTTAAGGTAAGAACAAATAATCACTGTGGAAGTGTGACTTTTGATCATAGCTTCAAGCTACAAAGATCCTCCTCCGCAGTGATTATTTGCTCTTATTTTGAGCACTGGTGTTTCATATATATATTAGTTTTACAAGCCTCAAGATAATAGTCACACATCACCTGTGTAGGAGTGTTTTTTGAGTACAGTTTTTAACTTTGCAGCTGAAAACTGTGCTCAAAGAACACTCCTCCATAGGTGATGTCCAACCATTATCTTGAGGCGGGGTTTTAAGAGTTCCTTTTACAGTGAATGCAGTAAAAACTTTTTTTAAGTCTGCTGTAAAGATGCTAGAACAATATCCTCAATGTCGTTCTAGCATCTTTACTATGGAATTCGAACTAGTTTTCACTCACTGGGTAAATCCATAGCTTGTTTGTATAATTTACATCAAATAGTGATATTACATTTAAGAGATATTATATTTATAGTTTAAATAATAGCTCTATTAAAAAAACTGATTCTTGTTTATTGAATAATATCATTCATTCAAACTATATTAGTGCTTGCTGTTAAAAAATCGTTAGTAGAGTTGTGCTTATGGTGATCACTTGTTTTTAATTTGAGTGTTGGTGTCATTATACAACAGTCAGAATAAGAGTAAATAATCACTGTGGAGGATATGTATGCTCAAACATAGCTTCAGGCTAAAAAGCCAGTAGCTATGCTCAAAAATCCCTCATCCACAGTGATTATTTATTCATATTTTGAAACTGTCGATAGATATGTAATGTACACTTCTGTAACCAGTGTTTGAAATAAGAACAAAATAATCAACATCGAGGAGTGGTTTTTTAAATTCTCCATGGTGATTATCTAACTCTATATATTAATCACTATGGAGGAGGGATTGTTGAGCATAGCTTCAGGCTTTATAGCCTAAAGTTATGCTTAAAAATGACTCCTCCACAGTGATTACTTTGCACTTATTTTATGCACTAAATGTAACTGCTACTTTATAAGAATCCATCTATTTTTAAGATTTTAAAAAGCTAGGAGTGGCTGTTGGTATTAGTTTCTAATTGATTTGTTTCCCCTTTACAATGAAACCAATCAATTGAGCCAATATTGATATTGACTTCTAAAAGATCTCGGGCATAAACCTGATTATATGATGGATAAGCAGAAGATTCTCTACACTTCATTTGTGAAAAAGTCAAAGTATCAGTTTTAATTATAGAATTTTCTTTTCATTTTGCACTTTTCAGACATTCTTATTATTATTCTTCTACAGCGTGAAGCCTGAGCAGATGTTTAAAACTGCACTGCTATCATGCTTTTGTCATATCTAAGGGTTTTCGTGTTTTGTTACACACTGTTTTCCAACTTCGAACACAGTAATATTCCTCTTCTGCCAATCTGAGTTTTAACATTTATTGTTAATGACTTGTATGCGTTTCTATGCACTAACTTTCTCTTGACGTCATTAATATTATTTGCAACATTAATTATACCGAAGGTCGTTAGATTAAATAGTTTATCAACATTGCAACAAAAGTTTGGAAGGCTCATCTTTCTTAATCCACACACATATCACTAGGTCCCTTAGTTCACACACATGAACAACCATCTGACGGCTATCTTCCTTAATCCACACACATGAACAACTTTTTAGTGGCGTATCTTCCTTAATGCACAAACATTACAGGATGTCAGTTAATGGTTAACAACCAGCGTTAGTTTAGCTATAAAATTTTTAATGATTTCCTTTAGTTTTACCTAAAATGTTTCCTAATTTGTCATACAAAAACTCCCTGCATGAACAACTATTTGGCAGGTGTATCTTCCTTAAATCACACACATGAACAACTATCTGGTGGCTAATCTTCCTTTAGCCATACACATCAACAACTATTTGGTGTCTATCTTCTTTAATCCATGTGCATGAAAATTGCATTCTTTACTGTGATATTATTAATAATTAATAAGTTTCTATGGTGGTCTTTAAGTTTCCATAGAAACGTTCCATTTATTATTTATTTTCATTGTTATTTTTATTAAGATATATTTCTCCTAATCTATACAGTGAGAGATACTAGTCTTTATAGTATTTATATGTACAGTGGTAAAAATAAGAGCAAATAATCACAGTAAAGGAGTTATATTTTAGCGTAGCTTCAGGCTACAAATCCTGAAGCTATGCTCAAAAATCCCTCCACAGAGTTTTTGTTTTCATTTTGGCAAATAATATAAATTTACTTTATAAGCCATGTACTGTAAGTACCTTTTCCTGTTTATGTTCATTAAAGTATTACTTGTAAGATGTAAGTCATAAGTTAATTAGTTAGTGTTTTGAATATAGCTTTCAGCTGTAAAAACTATGCTAAACACACCACCATAGTTGGTATTCGACAGTTATTTTCAGACTCGTACTCAAAACACTTCTCCAAAGGTGATTTTTGTTCAGATATCTTCAAGTTTGGAATTAACAATCTTGCTAATATCCTTTTTTGATTTTATCTTTACATAAAGGTGCAAGCCTTGAAATAACTGCCGGCCGGACATCACCTGTGGAGGAGTGTTTTCAGTTTAATTTCCAGCTCAACGATCTTGCAATGGATTGGTTTATTCCAACCCATTGCAAATTTATTGAACTGAAAACTAAACGGAAAAAAACACAGATGATGTTTGACAGTTATATGAAGGCTTAAAGTGAATTCAATGTTCAAAATAAGCGCTAAATAAGCACTGTGGAGGGAGATATTTGAGCACAGCTTTAGGCTTTACAGCTTAAGGTACCTTAAAAATAACATCTACAGAGGAGAATACTGAGTCAATGGTCCAAAGAAACCAATCCATTGCAAGCTCATTGAACTGACACACTTCTGCACAGATTCATTTTTGTTGAATTTTAACAATTTCAAATGATTTAACCCTAAAAAAAGTTGGTTTTGGAGCGAAATTTTGAGATGGTCCCTAACAATAATTATGTTATTTTAAACAATACTTTTTAGTTTCTTTTAACCAAAGTAGAAGTATTTTTTTGCCACATTCCTTGGAGATGTCTAATTTTTCTTTTTTCACATTCTTTAGAGATGTCCGACGTGAGGTATTTTTATAAGCTTGTTTTAATGCTATTTTTATTGATATGCTTTTAATACAATCTTTCTAGTCTGTTCAAACATAATTTGAAGATTTTTAAAATGTGTCATATTACTTCTATGACGCAGGTGATGCTGAATACACATGTATTTTCAAAAGAAAATATTACCATGTAAAGCACTTTAGAATGACAGACCATTAAATTGATTGTCTCAGACAAAGAAGAATTTCTAAATCACAGACTTTAGTACTAACCTTTTTAAGTGTTATTTTGTTATTATCACTGGCATGTTACTCTTACCGGGGTCGTGGCCTACTGCCTATGGATCTAATGGCCTCGGTCTGACTGTCAAAAAGTTTTCGCTTGCGAACCTAGGGTCTACAGCACCCGACTCTGCAAACTTGAAAATACTGGAGGATTTCTAGCCTGAATCAGTGCTCAAAAATCACTCCTCTACTGTGATTATTTGCTCTTATTCCGAACACAGCTTATAGCAAGCCTAAATGGTACCATTTGTATGGTACCACCATCGTTTGAAATAAGAACGAGAACTACTGCAGAGGAAGGATTTTTAGCTTGCAAAACAAAGTTTGGATCACTTTTTGGTGGCTGTGTTGGCAGCAACATCCTAAATTGCATAGTCCAATGTACGAAAAAGGTGTGGTGCCATATTGAAACTTGGTATCAGCATTCTAGGCAATACTTTTTTTTTTTGATTCTGTCAATTTGTGACTGAGTATCAGCAAAAAAGGGATTATTTCAGTTTAGTTATAGACTTGGAAAATATTTTAAATCTGCTACTTTGACCATAGTCATATTTAGACTTAAATTTTTTTTTGATATTTTAATTTCTATGCGATTTTGACCAAATTCGATCCAAAGTTATACCCAAAAGTTAAATAGTTAACTTAATTTTTTTTTGAATTTTACTGTTTATAAGGATTTGACCACAATCACATTTAGACTCAGGTTAAAGTCACGTTAACACTTGTTTTGGCCAATTATTATGAAAGAAACCAACCCTGAAAGTTTTACACCAAACTAAGAGCTATGTGCCAAAATAAACAAAATAAAAAGTTACCTTACCACTACTTTCCTTCCACTAGAACTTCTGTATTTTTCAAATGCAAACTCCGTATGTTTGTATCATAACGTAGCACATGATATATAACCAAAGAAGGATGGAGGCGGACCATTAACCATACTTAGCAGTCGAAGACATAAACTCTGGCCTTTGATAGGAATTAAACATATCAGTACTTGTAGAAAGAAGGGGAGAACAAAATATTTCCAATATCACATTACTGTAGAAGATCCTTATAAAAGTCAAAGCATGCCCATAAACTGCGAAAGAGATTGGTATGTTTACCTTTGCTCCAAACACCATTTTGTTTCTTTTCTTTATGATCATTATCTCCTTTATCAAAGATAACTACTGTATGTTGTGGCTAGTTATTATGGAGGTTGTTGCAGTGTAAAGCAACTATTTACGATGAAAACCGACTCTTTCGATTATCTCCATTGAATTAAGCCACAACTATATTGTGCAAAAATTTGTGAAACTTTGCGTGAAGGCAATCAAAAGTTCGGAATTAGAATATCGGATATCGGAAGTAAACATTTGGCCAAATACTGACAAAGTGAAGAAAATTTAATTGTCAATATCTCTCAAATGGATGGATCAATTGTTTCCAAATGTTCTGAGGATAATTCCTGCGTATAATCTGTCAAGGTGGAGCCATTAAGGCAGACATTTTACAAAACTCCCATTACTGATGTATAACATAAGTCTAGAAAATACAGGAAAAAGTAAGAGCAATACATGAAAGAAAATAGCTAAAAATAAAGTCAGCAAGCATTATATTGGTTTGGTTTGTCTCTACTTTCCAGTTGAATTGGGTACGTTCCAGATCAGTGGTTTTCAAAACATGAGACAAGTGAAATACCGCAATAGTAACATGTGGCAAAGCTAAAGATAATTCTGTAATAATTATGTAACTGATATAACCCTTAACGCAATGTCTAGACAGTAAAATCATTTAACGTTTGATAAATAATAAGTTTCGTATAACGTCATATTTTTGAAAATTTCTTTTTATTATAATGTAAGATCCAATTGCATTTAATATATATCAGTGCTTGAAGTAAAAGCAAATAATCATTGTTGAGTAGTGATTTTTGTATATGAAGTATGAAGTATGAAAGAAACATGTATTTTTAAAACACTGTTTTGAAAGAGATTTTTAGCCCACCAAACTATGATTGGATGAGCTATTTCTATCACTTTGAAGTGGCAGCATCCCACTTTTCTTACTAATCATGTTCATGAAGTGCTACCATTTTTCGATTTTGACCACTCATGTTTGAGGCAAAAGGTGTCCAAATTCCTTTTTTGGCCCAATGGACTGAATAGGCATGGTACCATCTTGAAATTTGGTATCGGCATTCTAGGCAATATTACGAGATCACTGGCCATTTTTTTCGATTTCATATAGCTTATAGCTTATATACATATAGCCTGGTGTACATGCAGACAATATAGATATAATACAGATAGCCTATATCCATAATGTCTATAAATATTATATAATTCTCTATTTTCTAAGCATGCAATTAAATACATCACAATAACACTATAGGAATATTGAATACAGTGCTTACATACCACTATAATACATCGTTATAGTGCTTACATAATACTATAATTCATAATGTACGCACTTCATTTCCATGCGCTACCTAGCCTAAACCTTTCGCTTGTTTGGTGGGCTTCTTTTAATACTGTCACTTTAAATTGAGCTTCACTTACCATATTCTAATTTGACGTTAGCCATTATTTTAAAATTCAGAGTAAATAATCACTATGGAGGAGGGATAGTATCTCTTTCTCTCTCCCAAATATTTGGGAGCTATTTTAATATATTTTTAGCTGTTTTGCATATAATGTGTTATCTTTCCAATATTATTTTCTTTTTATAGAAATGTTCACACCAAAATCTATGGAAACCATAATCAGCCATGTGCAAGCCTATCTACTTGTTCAAAGTCCTCAGTACAGGTGCTAGAACAACGTCGTTTGACATTGTTCTAGCGCCATTACTGCAAACTTTGAACAAGTTCTTGCAATTTGATTGTTCTTCTATTACCTAAAAAGTCTTAAGAACATAGGTAAGGCAGACTTTATACATAGCAGTTTATGATATTGTGTTAACATGCTTTTTCTTCAATACAAAGTAACCAATCACAATCTCAATACTCTGCTCTGTAAATTGTATTATTGAGACAATCCTCTACATTGAGTATTATTGTTTTGAACATCTTTGTTTTGATGTATTTGTAGACTTTAAAAGGAAAGGTGAGTGGTATACATGCAGAAGTAACAGCAAAAGATTATATCATTCTTTAATGATAAGCGAGTACCATTTGGTACACCTTCTGCTATTTTTTAATAATGACTTATTTTTTCTTTTATTAAAAACTTCAGTTTTATTTTATTTTTATTTTAATTTTTTTTTATTACATCAGTTAACTATTTTTATCTTTAGTATATTGCTAACGAGTTTAGAAGGGTAAATTTAGCCATTTCATATTAAGGAAACTTTCCCTTAATTTTTGCTATAGAATTAGTTATAGTCATTTTGTTAGTCAACGAAAGTTCAACTTTAAATTTTGTAAGTACACTTATTAGGCACATGACGTCTGATCAATGTTGAAACATTGTTAAAACATTTTGACGTTGTTTTGATGTTAAATTTCAATGTTGTTTTGCCGATGGTATGACATTGTGTGCCCACTTTCGAAAGTTCTTCTCGCTCTTCCACACTAATTATTTGCTCGTATGAATCTCATTCTATCGTATTTATTTAGAAATTCAACAATCAATGTATTTCAAAATGCTGGCATTTTCTCTTACAATATCTGCATGCTGAACTGCAGTAATCTTTTTATTATAATGTTTGTGAATTCTATAAATTATTGAGATCTAATCTTTGACCGTAAACCAGACCTGAATATAACTGCTGGACATCACTTGTAGAGGAGTGTTTAGAAGCTGAACATTATACTCAAAAAAACACTCCTCCACAAGTGATGTCCGGCAGTTATATTCCAGCTTGTAAATGACTATTTTAATTATGAAATTAATTTTTAATCCAGGAATTTAAATGGTAGGAGCAATTAATTGGCATTAGTAAAATATTTTACACTAAGTATTTAAATGGGAGGGGCGTTAATTTGGGTGTGGTTATTAAACGATCATTTGTGGTACAAGTTTGTTAATGTAGCATACTTCTTCATACTTCATAGTTTTGTGGATAAAATTATATTTCCCACAATAATTGTTTGGAGTGAGCTTTACACTAAGTATCTCTATACATGTAAGTATCTCTATACAGCAATAATGGAAATAACTGCGGGGGAGGGATTATTAAGCATGGCTTCAGGCTCTGTAGCCTGAACTATGTTCAAAAGTTACTCATCCTTATTGATTATTTGCTCTTATTTTGAGCACTGATACATGTACATCCCAGTAGACAAAAACAATGTTACTCACTGGGATAAGTTTGCACTACTGCAAGCCTGAATATAACTGCCAGACATCACCTGTGGAGGAGTGTTTTTTGAGTATAGTGTTTAGCTTAAAAGCTGAACACTATACTCAAAAAACCCTCCTTCACAGGTGATGTCATATTCCCATTCCTTCATTATATTTAGATCCCAATAGGGAATGGATTTAAGTTTTTTAATTAAAGGAACGTTTTATAGATTGCTGTGATTTACTGTGTGCTGAGTAGTAGTTTTATGGAGTTTATTAGATTTTTTTATATAATATTCTGAACACTTATCTTATGTTAATATTTGTTTAAGATTAATCTTCGTTAATGCAAACTATTTTAAAGTAGTGGATATATATGTTTAAATTATAGCTGTTTATTATTATAATTTTACACTGAGAGCAAAGACATTTCACTGTTGTGTGTTGAAAATATAATCAGGCAGCTGCTTCTATATGAAAGCTACACACTTACATTTCTTTTTATCTTTCTAAGCTTTTTGTTTTAGTAACTGGTACCTAATATTACATATACTTGTTTTATTATACATTTTCTTAGCAGATTCATAGAAAAACAATAGAACAATAGAACATTATCATAAAAGATAGCTAAACATGAATGAATGCCATTTAGAGGAACAAAAGGATTTAACACAACTATATCATAATATAACTACTACTAATAATGATATATTTAATAATACAAACTATATTAAAAACTTTGAAAAAACGTATGATAAGGATTTGCAAACGTTTTTATCACTTTCACACGAGCTACCGGATATTATTGTATCAAAGTCAACACCAAATTCTCCAGTAAGTGTTTCAAAGACTCAGTGTAACAACTTGAAAACTGACAGTTCAAAAACAGATACATCATACAAACCATCTGTCAGAAAGTTATCACAAGGAGCTGTGCATGATATTAACTTTAATAGAATTCTACCAAAATTTGAACGCTTGAACTCTGGTGAATCCCCGTCTCGGGCTACATTTTGGAGGATGAATCGTCAATTATCAAACTGTAGTATTTCGAGTATGTGTAGTGTTGATACAAACTGTATGTCAGACATTTCAGATCTAGATTATGACGAATTGAGTAATGGTGAAGATACTCCGACAAAAAAGGTAAATTATTTCATAGTTTGTTTGGATAATTCCTACTATTTAGTTCAATGTGAATCCTTGATGCAAACCCATGTGAAACAGGCTGGTTTTATCCATGTAGAACAGGCTGGTTTTATCCATGTGAAACAGGCTGGTTTTATTCAAACTAAATAATCACTGTGGAGGAGTGATTTTTGAGTATAACTGCAACCTTTTTAGTCTGAAGCTATGCTCAAAAATCCCTCTTCCACAGTGATTATTTGCTCTTATATCAAACAATGCATATTACACTTATAGTATTTGTGACATAACTGGAAAATAATGTATACAAATTTCTAACTGTCTGTTAAAAATCAGTTTTGAACCAAAAAACAGGGTAGGGCAATTGCTATCACTAAGCAATTGTAAGAACTTGCATAAGATCGTTCTCTTATCAGTACTCAAAAATTTAAGCTAATCACTGTAAAAAGCAGGGCTTAAAATAACTGCTAGTCATCACTGAAAATATTCTAAAAAATATCTCCTCCACAGTGATGTGCAGCAGTTAACCCTGAGGAAACTCTCAAAAATTGTTCTCCGCTTGATTACGCTTTAAAACAACAGCCATTACACGATTCAATGAACTCATTTTAAATCAACTAACGAACTTAATGCCATAAAATTTTGGACATAGCTTTATTATTTGTAGCTTGGTGCAATGTTTAATAAGACTCCTCTGCAGTGAATTTTAATATAGATATTCCAATTTAAAATCATATTCAGTGTTTGAAATAAGAGCAAATAAGCACTATAGATAAGGCTTTCTAGCCTAAAGCTATGCTCAAAAATCACTTCTTCACAATGATTATTTGCTCTAAACAATGATCTTGCAAACGCTTCAATTAAAAAAAGGTGCTGTCTCCTGACAGACGTGTGTTGCATCCCTTAGAGAGGGGATCTTTGTAATTAATGACTGCATGTTAATAGTTTAAAATCTCTAAGATATTGTTTATGTTAAATACTCTCAAAGTAACAAATGGCTACACTGAACAAATGGCTACACTGAAGTTCTGTGGAATATTCAAACACAATACTCCAAGTTTAAAATAAGAGTGTAATAATCACTGTGGAGGATAGATATTTGAGCATAGCTTTTGATCCTATTCTCAAAGCTCACTTCTACCCAGGGATTATTTGCTTTCATCTTGACGACTGCAATGAGGTGTTTCATAACACCTTGATAATTAGTATAGGCGGTTTAATAGGGTGTTTTAGAACCTCCTTTTTAACTAATAACGGTGTTTTAAAACACTCTTAAAATAAAAGATTTATAACACTTTAATGGTACGCACCATTATAGGTGTTATAAAGCTCAAGAAAAGATCAAAAGAAGAATAGTGTAAACATTCAAAATTTCCTCTTAAGTGACCGTCTCCAAAATTCATTCCCAGGGGAAGAGTGCTGAATCAACGATCTTGCAAGAAACCAATCAATTGCAAGCTCGTTGACTTAACACTCTTCTTCGTAGATTAATTTTTCTCAATTTTATTGATTTTGACTCCTTTAAAACTGCTTAAATATCTGCTTTTTGAAACGAATTTAGGAGATGGCACTAAGGTATACAAATAGTAGAATGTTTAGCATGTAATATGGAAAGTCACTGTTAGAAATAAGAGCAAATAATCACTGTGAAGAAGTATTATTTAGCATAGATTTAGGCTTTGCAGTCTGAAGTTTGCTCAAAAAGCACTCCTCCAGAGAGATTCTTTGTTCTTATTTGGAATACTGCTATGCACCCAGCCGGCAAAAACCTGTTCAAAGTCAGCAAAATAACATTAGAACAAATGCTTTGTGTAATCAACTCATTGAATCAGTACGCTGTCATGCAGAATTATTATGGCTATCCTCTAAAAATATAGGATTAAATCAGCTGGTTATGGAATGTAATGTATCTGTCATAACATATTGCAGCGTGTATATAATAATATATTCATAGTGGCTGTCAATCTAGTTGATCTCTTCTTGTGTTGTATAAGTCTAATAAAAATAATTTAATATGTTTTCTGATGGTACATTTGAAATGAGCAAAATAGTTATTGATCTTGTGTATAGAGAATCTGTGAAGAAGATTACTAGGACAATGATTTTGAATTTGATTGGATTATTCAACGAAGATGCCACACATATTTAAGATCATTGATTTATATACAATAACCATTTTTTGCAGTGTTTGAAATAACATTAAATAATCACTGTGGAGGAACGATTTTTGAGTGTTGGTTCAAGTTAGAAGCCTGAAGCTATGTACGAAAATCCCTCCTCCACAGTGATTATTTACTCCAATTTCAAACACTGCTTTGAACATACGATTAATTGCTTTAAATACTCCAGTGTTCAAAATAAGAACAAATAATCACATTGAAGAAGAGATTTTTGAGCATTGCTTCAGGCTAGAACGCTAGTTGAAGCTATACTCAAAAATTGCTCCTCTATAGTGAATTTTTTGTTGTTATATTAAACAAAGCAACATAGTGTTTGAAAAAGATTATGCTCTGCAGTAGAGCTCAGTTCTGTACTTATTTCCCCCACTTCCTAATACATTATGTACTATGTTATGAAATGTCACTGATAAATAATAGACTGTAAATTATATCTTTGTAAGGAGCCATCTCCAAAATTCGTTACCAAAAGCAGATATCATAGCAGCTTTAAAAAAGTAAAATTCAATGATTTTGAGAAAAATTAATCTATAATGAAGAGTGTTAAATCAATTGCAAGGTCATTGATTCAACACTCTTACCATGGTAACGAATTTTGGAGATGGTCCCAAAGGGAACATCTCAAAATCATCTCAAAACCAACTTTTTTGTTAGTGTAAAATCAACTAAAATTGACCAACTTTAACAAAAAATGAATTTGTGTAAAAGTATGTTGGATCGATGAGCTTGCAATGGATTGGTTTTTTTGACACGCAAGATCGTTGATTCAGTACTCGCTAAAAACATGTACATTGTGGATGGATGCCAAAAAAGTCTCTACTTCTCCCCTTATCATTTTGGTATGATATTGCTTAACTTTTTGAGTCAAATACCCATAGAAATCAAATTTTCAAAGAATTTTCTACTTCTCCCATTATCTTTGGTGAATGTGGTCAAATCCTCATAGAAATTGCAATTTGGATCCTTTATGCACGAAACTTGGGACTGAATGGAACATTGAGAACATGGTCTAATAAAAAAAGTGGGCCATCGCCACCGCCGCCACAAAGTGACAATAAAAATCAGTTTGGTGAATGTGGTCAAAACCTCATAGAATCCAAAGTCTTCACTTTTAAAAAAATCCCTGATACTCGGTCCCGAGCCAACAAAGTTGAAAGACTTTTGGACAGCGGCCTCGTAATATTGCCTAGAATGCTGATATCAAATGTCAAGATGGTGCCGCCTTTTCGATCCATTGGACTTAAAATGCAATTTTGACCCTTTTTGGACAAAATTATAAGAAATTTCAAAATGGTACCACTTAAGGAACTAGGTCTATTTAGAAAATTGGGATGCCAACGCCACTAAGTGATAGTTATAGTCCATTCAAATTTTACTAAAAATGAAAAATTTGCGCTTTAATTTTTTTCCTAGTATATATAAAATTTGTTTACAATAGCAATACTGTAGGTTATCTGTAATAACAGAAAGTGTGACGTGAAGTTCCTTCTCACGGTGATACCAATAGTTCATCAAAACTGAAAAGCACAATAATATTGGTAAAGTGAATGCTATTGAAGAAAGGGTGTGCTATTAGTTTGCAATAAGCTGCTTGACTCAAATGGTTGGTATTTTTCTAAGAGGACACTATACATGTTTATGTCAATCCATTTAGCAGATATGTACATGCCTTTATTTGGGAGAAATGTTTGTAAAATTTATTTTTGAAATCAGTAGATAAAGGAATATTTTGTGGAATTAATTTTGCTAGTTGCCACACTGTATCATATCATGTGAAACTTAATAAATAAATTTCTTCTCGCAAAAATCCCCGAAGGTAGAAACAATGTAAACCGAAATCAAGTGACAAACCTCTGTATAAGTAAAATCAATACCTAGCTGGGATTCTCTTTATTAATGATATGCGGTTAAATTTTGATTGTTGATTCTGGAATATAAAATTACAATCATTTAATTTTAATTAATTAATTTACTTGTTTGTAAAATGTCCACCGTAGATTAAAATCAGATTGTTGCTGACTGATTCAAACAAAGGTATAATAAAAGGTACGGTATTGAAAGTAGCCCACCAAACAAAATTAAACTAAACAAAATTAAACAAAGTTAAACCTAAGCGCATAAATATGATTTGCATACACACATTATACAGTGTTTGAAATATGTAAATAAACAATTGGAACACAATTTTCAAGGTAAAATTATGCCAGGTCACTGTGGAGGAGAGTAGTGAAATTTCATATC
>JAULBZ010001346.1:0-22683 GCA_032360805.1 Neoturris breviconis | reverse complement strand
CTAATTTATCTTCACTTCTAAATAAAGTTGTGGGAATCCTATGAAGTGCAAAGTCCTACAGCTTACCTTCCCGTGGTGCACTTCGTTAAGTAAATTACTATCACAATGGCTTTTAATTTTATACAAAAAGTCAGAGACAGTAATTCATGAACTAAAAGCTGAGGCCTCTCTAAATCAAGCATTTAGCCACAGTGGTCGAAATAAGAGCAAATAATCACTGTGGAGTAGTGGTGTTTGAGCACACTAGCCTAAAACTATGCTTAAAAATCTCTTCTCCACAGAGATTATTTACTCTTGTAATCAACCAATGTTTACAAGATTTTTGTTTGTTATACTTCTCAAATCTTTAGGTTGAAATAATAATAAATATTGAATATAATCAGTGGTTAAGGAGGGGGGGGCAACCTCGTTTCCAGAGCTTCTTGCCTTTTTGAACACGGAATAGCGACGAAGAAACCCTGGGAACGAGGTTGGAGGGGGCTTTGTACCACAACCCCCGAAATTTACGTATAACTTCTGATCCACTTATCGTATTAGGCCCAAATTTGGTGACTTTTCACGTTATTATATTTGAAAAGTTTTACAAAGAAAATGTTTTCAAAAATTTTCTCTAAACGGTCCCAGGACCATTTTTGGCCTTCGGGACCGGAAATTTTCAAAAAAAAAAATTGTTTAAATTCGGTATTTGGTCTACGAGGGCATTACAAAGGCTTTTAATTATGTAATATGATAGTTAATAAAAAAACATTCATAATTAGCAAATATAACAATATAATTAATTGTTCTAGCTAAATTTCCAGTTTCGCCCTTCCAAGTCAGGTTTTCACGGGTACTGCGGTTGGATACTCACATTCTGCATGAAATGATGACGTACGCAAATTTTTATTGCTGTTTCGCATGGTAGAGAGTCTGGGGTATATTGTGACCAAGTTTTAAGTAAAACGGAGAAAGTTATTGAGGTGTGGTACATTGTACATTTTAATCCCCGATTTCTTCCAACGTTTCTGGATCTACAAGCAATCACATAAATATTTGAGAAAACAAGGCAAAATTCGAGCAAAAATTCAGAATTTCCAATCGGATAAAAAGTCTCAAATTTTCGGTTGCAAACCCAAAGACACAAAAATCGAATATGTTCCAAGAGCCTGGGTACTAGGCTGCTATGAACAGCAGAATTTGTCCAGTTTGCAAAAAGACCCAAGATCCTAAGCCCTAATTCTTGGAATTTGTTGGTGGTAGGGTGCCACCGTAACGAGCCGGTGGGGGAGGGGGCAATCCCTTAAAAAAGTTAAAAACGATGAATTTCAAGCTAAAAACCGATAATATAACTAAACGGAAACGATGTGAACATATTTTACGGTGGCCCATATCCCGCCACCAATGCTGTGCAGCTGAACAAGGCCCTCCACCACGCAGCAAAAAACCTCACTCAACCACACAGCATCAGTGACAGATACAGCCACTGTAAAATTTTGATGAGAATAAAATATGTAACTCTACTAGCATTGCGGTTGACGCACTTTCAAACTTTCATATGCACTAAAATCAACAAAATTTTCAAAAATGTTCTAGCGTCTTTACTGAGGACTTTGAGCAAGTTTTTGCCCGCTAGGAAGGTTGTCGTGTTTGTCGTCTCCATCCATTAAATAGTAAATATAAGTGGAGAGTTAACAAAAAAAACCCCGGCGTGGTCAACCGTAACCTCCACTTTTTCGTTACCTGCCGTGTCTTCAGAGCTTTAGCGTACCGGCTGCCGAAATACTAATATCGGTTCTCAGGTAACTGTTTCGTTACTCTCCATTTATAACGAAACCGACTACGTATAGCCTGATCTACAAACGAACATGGTAACTGCGTAGTTGCCACCGTAGTCACTATGTTGTAGCCTGATCTACAGACAAGGATATATCCTCTCTCTTTGTGAGATCTGGAAGAATCGAACTTGGTCTGTGGGAAGAGGCTACTATGTTGCCACACAGCTTTTACCGAATTCCGATTTTCCGATTTAGTTCCAGATTTGACTTCGCACACAGTGAAAATTGATGACGTAAACAAAATTTATGCGAATTTTATTATTACTTCTTCTTCTTCGACTTCTTCTTTTCTTGTTTAAACCATTTTTAAGCCCGGATTTCCTTTTATTGACTTTGTGACTTTGTTAATAGTCAAACCTGCAGACAATGCGTGCAAATAATACAAACTGAATTATTTAAAATTTCGAAAAACAAATAAAGTTTGTCAAAAAAAATTTACGAAAATAAAAAAAATCTTAGTTATTTCCCGCCATTGTTGATGCTGCAGTTCCTGAAGCTTGGAACGAGTAAAAAAATAAATCTGCGCATGCGTGACACGAATATTTTAGGTTCTAAGCCAATCACAATACAGAGTCTTTGATCACCGCGAAGCTCGGTTCTCAATTTGCAGAGCGAGAAATACACAGAAGAACTTTCCTGGGTGATCCTATGTTTACAAAAATGTGAACTTGACTAGTTCCACGAAAAGAATATCTATGCTCTGGGAACTTCTTTGTGGTTCTCTTAATAATCGCTTTTGTATAAATTTCTGACCTGGATGAAACGGACTCAGACTATTTCTAGTCTTCCGAGTCAAGCCTTCTTGATGTGTAAAAAAGGACCAAGGATTTGTTGTCATATTTGAACTCTTTTCGTCATCAAATTATATGGCTAATCCTGGAACTGCAGTAACTACATTATGGAATGCACAGACAGGTATTGCCTCTGCACTTTATAGGACCCCTGTTTTCCCAACTTAAATGCATAGGACAGGCCTGGCAACAGTCCAAGACAAACACTCTCAAAAACTGTCAAAAACTCGCCTTTGACCAATTCCATTCCAATCCATTTTACAGTTTTAAAGGTTGTTAGCTACAGTCATGAGACAATTCATGTAGATGTTATGCGTCATGTACGGCAGTGAAAGCAGTATTGCCTTGCAATGGTTTCCGTTTTAAAGTAAAAAAAGTAGGATACCATTTTTGTATAGGAGGCATGATGACAGCAAATTGACATGTCCTACTAGTAAATCTGCAAAATTGGAACCTGGAAGTATTGACAAATTACTTGGTTGTTATAGGTTTTAAGACATGGCCAGATGTAACCGGATGAAAATACAAAGTATTACATGCGAACCTCCGCCCAGTATTATATTTATTGTAACAAACTTCTCGCTATAACAGCATAAATAAACTAAACATTCCTATGGCTTATAGTGCTTATATAGCACAGTAGGTTAGGTCGCAGATTGTGGTGCGATTTCAAACCTCACTAAGTTACAACTCGTACATAATTTCTATGTGATACCAGAGGTATCTGTGTCCCTTAGAACTAAGCTAACACTTGATTAGCGCTGTAATCCTCAAATGAGAAATTTCTGTAATATTTTTATGGCTTTTTATCATAAAACTTGTTATAAAAATACACAGTAGAAGGACACCAGCTGTAAAAAACTAATGCGTACTCATTGGCTATATTTTTCAGACAAATATTTTGCTGCAAGAAACTAAAAATCATTTCTAAAGCAAAATTTGAATCAAAACAAGTCAAATTATGCGTTTCCAGATATATTTTGCTAGCAAATTTGCTTCATGAAAATCCGCCTTTTGCAATTTTACATTTGGGAAGTGTTTATGATGCCAGTAAACATCACTCCAGTGTTCATTATCACAAGAGGTAATGCACATGGAAGCAATCAATTCTTGAAAATGCCAAAAGACGAATATTACTTATTTAAAGGGTTTTATAGCTAGAAATTTTCAGTCTGAAAAACAGCAAAATTGCTACGATTAATTTTTGTGCTTGAATCTCAAACGGTTTGAACAAACTTTTGCAGAAGAGCAAAAAAAGCCAACAATTTTTGGTACATATTTTTTTTTACCCTTTGCATACTGTTTTCAATGAAATATCTCTATATTTAAAAGAATACACTGTTTAAAACAACTGAACCATTTAATGTGATTTGGCATATCATGAATTGTAATAGCACTTTGCTCTTTTTTCCATTTATTGCCTATTAAATCTTTCAAATTACTAATCATTCAAAGTATTATACTGTACTGAAAAATGCGACTAAAGTTTTAATTCAACATACTTCAATTGGGCTTCATGTGTTGTATTAAATAATGAATGTACTATGGACAAGCTCAAGAAGTATGGGGTATGTTGCAATGATGTGGAAAAGAAGATTGGATATGATATTTATATTTGTGTTTGCTCAGGCAATTCACCAGGGTAAACACATAAAGTTTTGTTTTGTTGGACTCCCAACCCTGACTTGAGAAAAGAAATAAAAAGGACCAGGAACCCCTTGATTACTGGATCGACACCCTAATAACTGCTATTCAATATATTTTGACCAAGTGCTGGAACCAGGAACCCCTTGATTACTGGGTCGATGCCCTACCAACTGCACTATTCAATCTGTTTTTACTAAGTAATGTCTAATTTCTAAGTTGGACGGGCAAAATGTAATGGTTATAACAGTGTTTGATCACTTTGTAGTGATTATTTGCTTTTATTTTGAACACTACAGTATTTAACTACCAGGTCTGTGACATTAAAAAGCTGACTCAATCTTACACAGGCTAAGTAGGGGATAAAAACATTCAAGCAATATAGTAAAAGTTAGCAAAATATATTGCATGCATGTAAAAAAATTGTTGTAAAAAGCGATATTTATAATGAGAATTTCATTTGGTGGTCCGTTACCGAGAGTTTAACTATATGTCATGTCAGACATAAAATCCCCATTGAATAGCTCAACAATTGATTCTGTTTGAAATTAAAAACCAGTTATAATTACAAAATTTGAACCACGAAAAATTAGCTCACAGGGCTTCAAGAATTGATTTTCTTGGAGCATGAGATCGTGCTCCTCAGGAATATTTAGGTGCACGTTGTGCGCCTTGTAGCTTTGGTTGTCTCATTGTGAAACGAGGTGCATGAGTTGAGCTATTCAATGGGGATTTTATGTCTGACATGACATATAGTAAACTCTCGGTAACGGACCACCAAATGAAATTCTCGTTATAAATATGGCTTTTTACAACAAATTTTTTACATGCATGCAATATATTTTGCTAACTTTTACTATATTGCTTAAATGTTTTTATCACCTACTTAGCCTGTGTACGATTGAGCCAGTCAAAATATATTGAATAGCAGTTATTAGGGTGTCGCTTCAGTAATCAAGGTTTTCCTGGTCCTTTTTATTTCTTTTCTCAAGTCAGGGTTGGGAGCCCAACAAAACAAAACTTTGTGTGTTTACCCTGGTGAATTGCTTGAGCAAACACAAATATAAATATTATATCCAATCCCCTTTTCCACATCATCGCAACATACCCAATACTTCTTGTCCATAGTACATTCATTCACGTCGTGCGCCTTGTAGCTTTGGTCGCCTCATTGTGAAACGAGGTGCATGAGTGCACCATTTCAAGCGGTGCACCGTTTTACTTTGTTAAAATTACTGACCCAAGGATTACCAACTCCCGATTTTTCGTGGTCAAAAGTGCATCTCATTTCATTGATGTTGTAAGTTTTATTCCCAAGCGTTTGAGCAATCATGTGACATTCAACGGCATAACAAAGTCTGACGAGATTACTCTGTTTGATTCACGTGAGAAGATTGAGGTTGAACGCAGACGGCTATGATTTGAACTTTTGTGTTGTTAAAATAACATTTAAGAAGACATTGCATTGCACATTTACAAAATTATTTGTGTCTTTTTTCAAGAAGACATTGTATTGCACACATGAATTGTATTTGATTAGCTATGTCTAGAACATTTAAAATAGTTATAACAGGTGTTCATTTCATTGAGATTAACTTACTTTTATATTACGGTGCCGTATTGTTCTTTTTACTTATGTAAACAAACTTTATTTAACGCATTTTAATTATGAATGATAGATATATTAATGCACACGTGTCAGTTAACATGTTTTTTTTATTTCAAATGAACAAGAATTAATAGGTGCTCCCTTTTAATAAGCACCCAAGGCGCTTATCACAGGAAATACGGTAACATGTTTTGCACCTGGAAAACTATTGGTATCTGGACGAGAACGTCTTTTGCAAGCAATAGAAAATCATCATGAAGATGTGATCCGTGATCCTTTCATTTTGAACGATTCCGATTTCGAGAATATCCCGGCAAACGAGGTTGATGAAGATTCAGGGACTGACAAAGATGTCGAAATTATTTGAAAATCAATTTGTTTGTATTTGTGTTGTCTTTATTTTTTCGGATTTTCAATAAGCGCTCACTCCAGTTTCCAAATTTTAAAATAAGCGCCACCTCTAATAAGCGCCCACCCCAATTCGGAAAAAAATTAATGAGCGCCCAGGGCGCTTACCACAGGAAATATGGTATATATATACAGAATAATAGCCACTATTAATGTTTAAATTTTACATTTGATATTGTGTTCAAAGTTAAATAATCAATAAAATGAGGTATTATTAACCAGAAAATAGGAAATGAGACAGATGACTATGAATGAATAATCAATTATATATGGCCTAAGATTGATTGATTTACTTTTCTATTAAAAGGATGTTATTTTAAAGAGGAAGGTAATATTTATGTTTAAGTTTTGATCAGAAAAGAAATATGAGGTCAGGGAAAAGTATAGTTTATTTCTTTATTAAGGACGGGGAAAAATATGTGACTTCAGAAAAATTCAGTAAAAATATTTTCTGAAATGCTGTACGAACAACCCTGTTATGTGTTCTCTCCTCCACGTTTTCATATCTGTGCTAAGATGCTTTCCAAACAAGACAATATTTATATTCTCTTATTTTAGGCAGAAAAGTTGTATCAACCAATACATCTATGAAGCAAGAAGGTACACAAGCACTCAACCAAGAAAATAATTTCAAGACGTTCTTTAAGGACAGTAATTTGCAACAAATTGCAGCTGAAGTAAGTTTAAAATAATTGCTGCTCATCACTGCAGTGGAGAGGTTTTTCAGAATATTTCCAGCCAATTGGACTGAAAATATTCTGAAAAATCTCTCTCCACAGTAATGACAGGCAGTTATTTTTTATCTAAAATGGATATTTTTCCGTGGATCAGGGGTTAAAATAACTGCTAGCCACAACTGTGTGTGAAGGAAAGAATTTTCTGGATATTTTCAGCCAATTTGGTTGAAAATATTCTGAAAAACCTCTCCACCGCAGTGATGAGCGACAGTTATTTATACTCCAGATGGATATATTTCCGTATTTTGCTGTGGAGTTTTTCAAATCAGGTTTATTGCACCAATATCTAGTATTCTGTCAGACAAATGGATATAGTGCTATTACAAATATGAGACCCACTTTTCATATGAATGAGGAGTACAGATAATGGATTTGAACTTGCTTGTAATAAGCTGTAATGGTACGTTGTTTTCCCAATCACGAATAGGTTAGAATTTCCCAATTTGAGTAAAAAAAAAATAAAAAAATATATATATATATAGTTTCCCCTGTTATGTTAATAATGATACACATAACTTCCATGATGAGAGCACTTTCATTTGTATTCTTTTGGGATTATAAAGCTTCCAACCCAGTTAATTGGTTCTCAAACTCTCGGCCAAAAATTACAGTTTGTTAGTTTATTATCATAATGAAAAGCACACGTGTTTACCAGTTTAAATAAAATAAAATGTGAAAACAATGTCTATACATATATATCTATTCAAATTAGAGTGTTTATTTCATGCTTTCATAGTTATAAAACAATAAGTTTATTAAAGCCCTATTCACATGTATGTAAAAATTATTGCAATGACTTAAGACTAATACAATGTTATAAACATTGTTCTTCGTTGAAATGACTTCGAAATCGATAGTTCGCCTTATATGATTTCCGTTTTCTTCATCAAAATAACTTGGAAATTTCCTGGATAAAATAATTGTTTTTATAAGTTGATAAAGACCCTGGAAATTTTTGGCAATGGCCGTTTTAGCCAATCTAGAGACCCCCCTAGCATAGATAAAACAACAACAAAAAAATTCCTGCGGGGCCGTAGGCAATTTCCCAATAAAGAACATCCAATGAATTTTTTGCTTTCTAAGCTAATGCCCTGGAGGTTATCGAAATTGTAGCATCAAATATTGATTCACCATACATCTGCTAACGTCAATGTGTTTGGAGATGCCCATCACAAAATTTGGCTCATATACTCCACCAAAACAGATACTGGATGTGTGCATTGCCACAACTTCTCAATTGCATATGAGCTCACCCAAATCATAAATTTTCCAGCTTGAATTCCTGATGTAAATGACCAATTTGCTTCAATACTTGATCTGTATCTAACTTCTATATTCCTGATTACTGTACTCCAACTAATCTTCCTTCTTTTTGGTAGCTCAGATCATTCTCTGTTATATCTGTTTCAATTTACTTGCCTCTTAAATCTTCAAAGGAAGTTCCTTTTCATCGCACTGTGTATTGATATGTGCAGACAGACTGGGACAGTTTCTGTATATACATGTCAGATGTACCAATAGACAGCTCTCTGAATCCAGAGCAAACAAGGACGGCACACACGTACCATCCAAAACCTAGGCCTAATTTTAGGTCTGTCTGTCTGACATGTGTAAACAGAAAATACATACGAAATTGATAGAAAGAAAAATTACTCCTGCAGTGATTATTTGCTCTGTGAATTACCATCATGTTTTACATTTTGATTTAGTCTGGAGTACTTGGGAAATCTACAACAGCAACGTCAAAGGTTACAACTATGGCTACATTAGTTTCAAGTCTTACCAGTCTAGTTGGAACTTCTGCTGGAACTGGAACTAACCAAGGTGATTTGTATAATATTGTGTATAATACAGTTGACAAACCATGCATGCTATTAAATTCTATCCTGCAGATACAATATTTAGTATATAATACTTATAATTTGTTCACTCTAGGAAGGTTAAGAATTTGGTTTGTTTCTAATGCTAATAGAATGTTTGTAATGTAATTAACATTGGCTGAATATAATGAAGAAATATATATTGTAGGGATGAACAAATAGTACAAACATCTTTCGGGAATTTTATTTTGTGGTTAACAATAACAGGGTAATAATTTTGTCAGTATTAACTCTCGTAGTTGTAAGATTGTAGTTTACATTGCAACACCTTTTTTTTCAGAAGAGGCCAAGGATTTTTTCGCAATGAATTATTCATTTTCATTGTTACCTTTTTCTTTGTATTAGAATCTATTGGTTTTGCAAGTGTCAATCTTACATATCGCTTGGAGTAAGAGGAAATAATCGTTGTAGAGGAGTGATTTTTGAACATAGCGTTGAAGGTTTATAGCCTGAAGCTGTGCTCAAAAATTGCTCCTTCACAGTGATTATTTAGGAGCCATCTCCAAAATTTGCTTCAACCAGCAAATATTTTAGCAGCTTTAAAGAAGTCAAATTCAATAAATTTGAGAAAAATTATTCTTTGAAAAGAGTGTTAAGTCAATGAACTTGCAATTGGTACAAAGAAACCAATTAATTGCAAGATCGTTTAATCGGCACTCTTCCCCTCGGAACAAATTTTGAAGACGGTCCCTTACTCCTATTTTGAGCACTGCTTTTTTCTTGAAGGAATGGTTACTGCCTTTATATCATCACGTCCCAGTATTGGTATTACTTCTACCACAAACATCACAAAAATCACCAAACCACTTGTTGTTGCTCCAACTCAACCGCTACTGTTACCCAAACCTAATATTCACCAGAAACCGGTAATATATATGTTAAAGTATGTGTTGAGCCTTCAGACAGAATAAATCATATTTAATGTTGGCATGTGAAATAAGTAGATACTTCTTGGAACTTCTATTGCTTATCTATTTCAGAGGGACTCATAAAATTTATTTGGATTTCATCTACTCAGGTCCGATTTTTGGTGCAAAAACGGGCTTGGTACCATCCTAAAATTTGATATCGACATTCTAGGCAATAAGACAAGACTACTGGCCATTTTTTCCCCAATTTTATCTACTTGGGTCTGAGTATCGGTGAATAAGTAATATTATTACATCTTTTTACATTTTCATATTACATGTACATATATAGCCTATGTATATTGTATTGTCTATGTACTTAGCCTATGGATACTTATTCATATAGTTATGCATAACATACATATAGCGTATACATAGCCTACCATAAACCCTCTAATTAGTGCCCTAGTTCCCAGCATATATTAAATATTTTCGAGTGGGCACTTATTAATACCTTATTAGTTCCATTTGTTTATGCCACTCATATTTTCGAGCCTTTAATTTTTGCACCTGTAATTTTTAGGCACCTGACTCTTGGACCAGTTTTTTTCCTATTATTTGTCTGTTTTTTGCCTTTAATGCACGAAAATAACCCCTTTATTATTGGGCACCAAATGTGTGAAAATTAAAAGGGTGTAAAAAATAAAAAGAGTAAAAGGTATGTCCCCAAAATATCAATGAATCATTGTCGATTAGTTGACATTCATTTGATGCCTCCTTGATGTCAGTGTATGTGATCTTTTTTTAACAGATCATTTAATGCCCATTTGGGTTGCAAAATAATTCCCTCTCGTGACATGCTTTGTTCTCCTAATTAGGAGAGGCACTAATTACAGGGGGTGCTTATTAATATTTTCCATAAAAAACAGCGCTAATTTGAGGGTGAGGGCGCTATTTTTTTTAAATAAGTTGCTCTCTGCAAGGCATCAAGGCCACTGCATGGCAAAGAGCTACAACAGAAGAACACAGTTTACAAAGATGAAAGATGAGAATTAACAATATACTTAAATTTTTGAAGATCATAGGAAGGTGGAAAGCAAGATAATGGTAAAGAACTGCACAATTCAGACTAGTCAAATAGAAATCTTTGGGACAAAAAGGTGACGGAACAGTAAAAGGATGAACATTAGCCTAATATCTAGTCTCATGAACCAAAGAATTTAGAGCAGGGTTCAAAGACTTCAATTCATCAGAACAAACTGTCATTAAGTACTTACAAAATAGGGACAGTGAAGCAACATCGTGACAATGAGATAAAGACTATAAGTTTGATAGAGGATCAAGTCTAACAATATTAATTATTCTTTTCTGAATTCTGTCAATTAAGACTAACAGCAGAGGCACCAGCCCAAATATGATAGCTTGTATAGATACAGGATACTCTTTGGGTAAAAAAAGTTTGTTAGGGAAAATCAACTTTTGTGGCTGCAGATTTGCCAAACGACTTAATATAGTTATTCCATGAGAAGTCATTTGAGAAGGTTAGACAGAGAAGACGAAAATGGTTATTCTCAGGAAGCTCAACTCCATTCATCATAACAGAGGACAGAAAAGGATCCTTACTCGATTAATTGAAAGAAGTTTAGTTCTGGAAGCATTAAAAAGCCATTTATTGCTCCATTCAACAACAGTATGTAGATCAACTTCAAGCTCAGTGTAGCCATTTCAACATTGTCAAAGACATCATTGGTCTTGTCCAAACATGAATATACTCTGGTCTCAGCATAGATAAGAAAAAGTGTAAAAACTTTAACAGTGGTTCGAGCCAGAGCACCATTTACTTTCTCACCACATCGGACAATTTTGACTCCTGGTCGGACGATGTCCGACCGTTAAATTGTGCCTTGAACCTATATATACATAGCCTACATAGAGCATATGTTATTAGCATATACTCTATTTTATAAGTATATAATAAAATACATCACCATGGAAAATCTAGGATTATTAATGTACTGGAAATTCAGGTCGGCATTTTCCTGTGGCTTCAAATTAGTCTCCAAAGATGCTCCTCCACAAGGGAATGCCAACCTAAATTTCCAGGCCTGCAAATAGTACTACCATGTATGATGTATGCAAATCATTTCCATATGCTAGGTTTAACTTTTGCTTGGTTTGACGGGTTACTTTCAATACCATACCTTTTATTAGATCATACACACTACACCACCGAAACTTGGATTTGTACCAAACCCGTCAGTGCTGACATCGCCATTACATGGTTCATCTCCTGCTCATAATAACTGGCAAGTGTAAGTATCTTGGTCCAAGTATCTCTTTCATTAACCTCAAAATAACGGGAGGAGAGAGTTTTTTGAGTACAGTATTACAGCTTCAAGGCTGAAAACTGAAAACTGCACTCAAAAAAACTTCTCCACAGGTGATGTCCGGACAATTATTTTGAGGCTTGAGACGGTATAATTTCATAGCAAAACTATAAACGCGAAAAACTGAAACAAACCTGGCACGAGTTTCCAATAAAGTAAAGTATGCTCTCAAATTCTTTGTTGGGCCTAAATGAGTACGAAATAACAGAATGAATGCTAAGAATGAGTACTAAAAATATCCTCAAATTCCACTATTGCTTATTTTCTGACCCAATCCATGCATTTCAAAATTGTAGCGGATATCAAATTACGCCAATGTGAGTCTGAGTAATGTAGTTTCAATTGGATTGTCTCTAACGGTAGTTCTGGAATACCATTGCTTTCAAAGGCAGTTCTGTGCCTCTTACAGTAATTGTAGGATGAAACTTAAATTATGTAAAATATCTAAAATGGATTTCAAGCCTTACTCCTACAATCAGGGGGAAAAATGGTTATCAATTAATTTATGCTTTCATTTTGTATTTTTGTGTAAATATAAGCCTGAATAATGTGTTTTTGAGTATAGTGTATTATACTCAAAAAACACTCCTCCGCAGGTGATATCCGGCAGATATATTTAGGCTTGCAATATATATATTTCTTATCTTTAGTACTTCACCAATGAATCGTAAACGTAGACCTGATTTTGAAGCTGATGCTGTCAATGGGTAAAGCCTGATTTCCACTTATCTAGATCTGGACAAGATCGGATCGCTTTTAAGCAATTTGATTAGTTGACTTAAAATCAGACCGGATTAATCCGAATCAGATTTGAAAAAAGTTAAGAAAGTTATAAAGGACTCGTTCTGGATCAATTTTTTAAGAGCCAATCACATTTCTATGAATATAGTATGTTTGAGGTGTGCAAAATTAAACATTCTCACTACATTCTCACAAATTAAGTGTGCAAATTTAAAACTGAGCAAGGTGCGCAAATTTAAATCGCACAGATTTTTGCACTACATTTTGTCAATAGAAAAGAAAAGCATAATTTAGCAAGTCTATAAAATTAGAATTATGTAATTTAAATCGCACAACTTTAAAGTGGATCTAAATTAGCAATACCCAAAATTAAATGATATTTATTAATTCATGGTAATTTATTATACATCACTCACTGTATTTTTACACTAGGCTAAGGCCATCTGCACATGATTATTTATTCATTGTATTGTTTTCTTTAAATATAAAATGATGCATGAGATTATTCATTATTTTAAACATTTTGTTCAAGTATTTTTGCACGTAAAATTACAGAAATAAAAATGTTAATGAAGTGATGTACATAAATCAGCCAGTATTTTAGCTGGGATCCAGATTCAAGGATACTATTATTAACGAAGAATCCAATGCAAATGGTCTAAATACCAATAAATTAGTTTTGAGATATGGATAAAATAGTTTCAAGGTGAATTAAGGTTAATGATGATAATGTTCGAAAACAGTGTAGGTGAAAATTCATCCAAAGCTACTATAAAAGAAATTAAATCATTTTCCTTATATAAAGATTTTTGTCTTTTGTTAACAGACTAATTCTAAAGTAATCAAGAGTTTACTTTATACCATTATTATTATTTCTAGTAAGCAAAGAAGAACTCCAAATAGATGTGGTCCTGAGAAAGGTGGCAAAGGACTGCGACATTTTTCAATGAAGGTCTGTGAAAAGGTTCAACAAAAAGGTGTTACATCATATAACGAGGTAGATATTTCATCATTTATTCAGGGGTTAAAAAAAATGCGGATCATTACTATGGAGGAGAGATTTTTCAGAATGTTTTGGATAATCTCTCCTCCCCAGTGATGGCGGGCAGTTATTTTAACACCTGTTTATTCAAAAAAGCCCTAATGTTATCTAATTTTCCTACTTCAAAGAACATTAGTGGTTAATAGTAAGTAAGTAAGTATTTTTTTTAAAATATGAACTATAGTTAAAACAGACTTAAAGACAACTATATGTTAAAGATCGATATACAAACAATAGTAGAGAGTAATACATTCTAAGTGACCATCAGGGGAGGGGAAGAGTGCTTAATCAACGATCTCACATTCATGTGATAGACCTATTGAAGGAAATCCGAAATTCATAATTCGAATTCACCACCAATGTAAATAAACCGTCGTTCAGCATAATATAACATGGTTAAGTTCTGTGAAGAACATTGAATAATACTACTGTGAAAAGCAAATGTGCAATATACCAAAGGGTTCAAGATGTTATTAAAACAAACTAAGAGCCGTTGTTTGAAACCATTTCGGATTTCCTTTAAAGGGATTCTAGAGTGCACAACTTAAGGCTCACAGAAGAATGGTTAGAAGAAATAATATACGAAAACAGTATTCGTTGGTACCAAACATATCTCGCAAGAGCTATCACTGCCAAAAATTCAACGATCAAGCAGCTTCTCGTCTGTCATTTCCAGTTGAATGTTTCGTGCGGTTTAAAGTCTGGGCAAAAAATTAATATGCGTAATTATGCAAGTGACGTAACAACTGGGATAGTCAAAATAAAAAAAAAGTGGTTTAGATTTTTTGGTGGTAAAGAAAACGGTGACCCTACGGAAATATTGTGGCAGAAAAAGAACAGTTCTTCTTTACTTAATTTACCTCCAATGAATGCGTTTCGGCCTGATTTGCAAGATGCAAATGAAATTATAAGTACCTTTCCAAGCGTGAACAGTATTCTCCGGTTAATCCGGTAGGGTTCCGGTATATCCCGTTAGGCTGTAGGATTCCTTTTGAAAGGCTAATGCTGCTAACTTTATGGAATTTGATATGATTGTGGTCCATCATCAGAAGAAAATTTGATACAATTATTTTGTTGCTTACATCAGCACTTTTTGAATATTCTTTTTTTGAATATGAATTTGTTTAAAAAATATCAATTATTCAAAATATAATTAGAGTTCTGGTTCGTATTTTTAAGTTCTGTTTTTGGTTTTTGAAGGCTAACACCTTCTAAAAATTTAACCCAGAAACAGGAATAATGTTCCTGAAAATCTAGGGGGAAAATGGGAAGAGTGTTCCAAATAAATATTTAAAATTGATTAGTAAAATACGAAGAAACCAATCAAATACAAGAGGTGGTCCATGTAAACGCTACCTTTTATCAAAAGTGAGTAATGAAAACAAATTCTATAAGGGACTCACCAGAAATTCACCAAGTGAAATTTCAAGATTGTTTTGTGAATCACTCAAGGGAAATCAGTATTTTTAGGTTATAAAAATTTGCAGTGTGTGGCTTTTTTTGCCCCCCCCCCCCCCCCCCTCTCATTTCTTTTTTTCATAACTTTCGAATGAATGGTCATATAGAAACGAATTTTAGGACTTTTCATACAATTTATCTAGGATAAATTTGATTTTGAAGGCAACTAGGGATAATTTTACCCTAGGAACCATATTTATGACAGGTGGTAAAATTCTTCTTATTTTTGCCTGAAAAACATTTTGGTATATAGTTTTGGAATGGGAAAACAATTACGCTAAAATGTTAATTATGTATTGACCTAACTTTCTGGAAAGTTTCAACACTACTACTGCATGGTTTCATCTTCTGGCTTTACAGGGCCCCCAAATAGCCCGACCTGAATAGGGTTAAAGAAAGTGAGAACCCTTTTGTTTAGATATGTAGAACGTATAATATAAAATAATAATATTTACTTTAATCCTATTTAAGATTCCACTGGGGCACCTTATTTTTGAGTAAGCGCTGAAGTCTTGAAACTTTGTCACTTTTAGTATAATCCTAATTTACACATTCCTGAAAATTTTCATAGCTATAGCACGTGATCTTCAAAATGTATTCGTCATTTCTTGAAACCACCTTTCAAATTAACCATACAATCCTTATAAAATTAAAAAAGTACAAATCATTCAATATTTATCGTATATGCTTCCAACTTTCAGCAATGACTAATTGCATCATCATCTTTGTGCTGACAATTATGACATCATCTTGTCATGACATCATTTGGTGACGTCATGATGGATGTTTTGATGTTTCGGTATTTTTGCTAAATTTGGCGCACTATTCTGACACAACTACAACAAATTATGAAAAACCCAGAAGATATGTTAAAGAGCATTTACCTTTCTGAATCTTGAAACAGAATATAAATTTTTTAGAACAGCTTTAGAACGAAAGTTATAGGCTTCGAAAGAATACACAATTTTCAAAAAAAAATCATAGTAAGGTGTGATTTTTGATGACGTCACCAAAAAGCTATGTCAAAGTGTTTATTAGCAAGCAAACTATTAATTCAAACCCGGATTTATTTGTTTGAAAGGTTTCTTTCCTTGCCACAGAAGCAAAATCAGCAAAAAAATCAGCACCAAAGATGTATTTGGTGCGTTTTTAAAGCGATTTACGAGGGTACTAAATTTTGCAGTATTACCCCTACCCAGTTTCATGACTATGCTAAGCCAATCCTGAGATCTAAAGTAAATGTGCTAAAGTTACTATGATAAGCGAGTCCCGCTCATCCGTATCGGACGGTATAAGACTTACAAGACACTTTAAACAAATCAAATGCGGAGAAGTGAAATTTTGAATTCGTGCCGTGATACATGAAAACAAAACATTGTCTGAAAACCTTCTGCTATCTTTACTGTGGACTATGAACAAGTTTTTGCCCATTATGGAGTATCATCCTGTAAGACTAAACAAGATCTCATTGATGTTATTCAATTGCATGAACTAAAAGAAAAACCGCATGTATTTTACTCACGGATGTCTATTTTTTTATTATTATTCTAATATTTCTTTGTATACAGTTTTAATATCAATTATTAAATCGAATATTAAAGAATATCTGTTATAGAACATTGTGTATGTATTATTTTGATATTACTTACCAATGTTTTTATAAATGGTAATGATTTAATCCACACTCCAGTGTGTGACCGTTAAAGTTTGAACCATTTGTTTACATTCTTTAAAACAGGATAAATTACTAAGTTAATAATTACATCAGACAAATTCTAATACGTTTTGGCTTTGGCAGACAAAGGAATTAAGATTAAGAGTTTTTAGCAATGCTCTGAAGCTCAGTCGTCGTGTTTGGGGCTCACGAACGTCCTACACTTGTCTGTCTCTAACACTTGGGTTTATACAATTGGACGCTGCATCTTTAGGAGCCATCTCCAAAATTCGTTACCAAAAGCAGATAACTTAGCAGCTTTAAAAAATTAAAATTCGATAATTTTGAGAAAAATTAATCTATGATAAAGATTGTTAAGTCAATGAGCTTGCAATTGATTGGTTTCTTCGGGACGAAGAAACCAATCAATTGCAAGATCATTGATTCAGCACTCTTCCCCCTGGTAACGAATTTTGGAGATGGTCCCTTACTGTTGAAGTTGACCAAGCCAAGTGTTTACCCACTGGGGCTTAGTATATGTCAGATAAGACCTACTCTTGGTCATAGAGCCTTTGTATATACAACATTTACTATTGAATGGAAATAAACTTTGTGATTTTTGTTCTGTTATACACATAACACATTAAAAATATGCAGCCATCTTGGACAGCAGAAGATGAGATAAAATATGATTAATTTAAGCAAACCAACCTCGTATACTTTATAGTATTACAGATAAGACGCAATTATGAAAATAGGTAAACAAAATAATGGGGAATTAAATACAGAGCCTAACGTTACTGTAACGAAAAAACATGGAACCTATGGAACCTAAATATTCTCCACGGAACTGATATTGCTAATAGTGTTTCACGGAACTGATGGGTTCTGAAAAGGATTACAACGGAACCCCATCTTAGTTTCCATGAGTTCTTGAAATTTTGAGGTCTGGAGGATATGTCAGGGCTTGAAATAACAGCCGGTCATCATTGTGGAGGAGAGATTTTTCAGAATATTTTCAGCCAAGTTGGCTGAAAATATTCCGAAAAATCTCTCTTTCACAGTGATGACCGGCTGATATTTTAAGTCCTGATATGTTTAAACAAAGTGATACATTTTTTTTTCTTGTATGATTTTTTTTTTTGCACAACTTCAGCAGAGCAAAATGTTTGGCAGACAAAATTTCAAAATGTTTTTTAAGGTATGTTTGTCGATATTGATATTGTGATTAAAAATATTCTAGAAGACATTTTGTTATTCTGTTTTTGGATATTGCAAGGTAATTATACCTTCCAAACATACTTTACGGATTTCTGATTATTCTCCAGGGTCTCAGCTTCTTTTCATAAAAAACCCCAAAAGTTTTGTTTACTATATGCCTACAACAGAATATGTACCTTTATAAAATATATATGTATTTTATTTGTTTAAAGCTCCACCAAAAATTGTGAATTTCTAGTCATAGCCACATTTGCCAGGTACTTGTGTATGATGTATGATGGTATATAAAACTTAGCAAATAAATGTAGCACATTCAAAAACAGAAAATTGGATCAGTGTAAAGAATAAAAACACACCTGTAGTGTATAAATAAAATTATAAAGGGATCATCCCAAAATTTCGCTTCAAAACCAATTTTTTTTGGTGGGGTTAAATTAACTAAAATTGACAAAATTCAACAATAATAGATCTACACAGAAGTGTGTAGGTCAACGAACTTGCAATGGATTTGTTTCTTTGGTAAAAAGAAACCAATCCATTGCAAGATCATTGACTCAGTACTCTCCTATGTAGATTTTATTTTTGAGACGATCTTTAAGTGTTTTTCATTTCATTGAATGGAAAATGATAATTCTATTTATGTCACAATAGCAACAGTCATGGGGTAATAGTCATGTTGGACATCCAGTAACAAACCTGTATATAACTGCTGGACATCACTGTGAAGGAGTGTTTTTTTGAGCATGATTTCAACTTTGAAGCTGAAAGCAATACTCAAAAACACTCTTCCACGGGTGATATATGGCAGTTAAATTCAGGCTTGAGTAAATATTTGATTTTGTTCAGGTGGCAGATGAACTTGTACAAGAATTTAGTGAGCAGAGTATGAGGAATCCCACGCCAGCTGTTGATCAGGTTTGTTAATATCTGACTTTATGATTCTGATTCTGACTCTATATTAATTACCGTGTTACTTCGAATAAATGCCAGGGTTGTCTATTTAATTTTTGAGATTTTTAGGGGGGCGTTTATTTCAAAATTTGAGAAAGGCTTATTTTCTTTTAAGTAAAACATTCACACATCAAGAAATCGTCCTCATCGTCCCTTGAACCAAATCATGTTTTCAAACAGATTAGGCCTTTACGATTTCTCTAAAATGGAAATCCTTTGACTTTAATATATGTATATAATTTTGCAAGAGTTTGCAAGGCATTTCTTCCAAAGTGATTTTCCTTAAATTTATGGATGTTGAATGTTGAAAATGGTCTACTCGAGGGAGTTGTTTATAACAAATTATGTAAGAAAGGGGGGTGTCTACTTGAGGGAGTGCATTTGTTCAAATTGTTGTTAAATGATGATTTTATCTTAGAGTCTTATCTTGCCAAATATTAAGGCATACTGTAATTCAAAAGAGTGCTGACCACTAGTCTTTGAGCACTGGATCATGTGTATACAGCTGGGGTTAAAATGACTGCTAGTCATCACTGTGGAGGAGAGATTTTTTAGATTATTTTCAGCCAAATTGGCTGAAAAAATATCTTCTGTAGTTTTTTTTCTTTCTTAAGCGTGAAAATAACTGCTGGACATCACCTGTGGAGGAGTTTTTTCAGCTCCTTCAACAGTTATTTTTAGACTTGGTTCTTATTTCCAATGAAGGATTTATGAGCATACTTCAGGTGTTGAAGGCTGAAGCTATGCTTAAAAGTTGCTCCTGTACAGTGATATTTGCTCTTATTTCAACCATTGGGTACTGATATTATACATCTTTTTGAAATAAGAACAAATAAACACTGGAGAGGGATATTTAAGCATTGCTTCAGGCTTTATAGCTTGAAGCAATGCTCAAAAATAACTCCTCCATAGCGGTTATTTGCTCTTATTTTAAACACTACATTTATTTCTAGTCATATGACCAGAAGAATATTCGTCGTCGTGTATATGATGCGCTAAATGTTTTAATGGCTATGAATATAATATCAAAAGAAAAGAAGGAAATCAAATGGGTTGGATTACCTACAAATTCCGCTCAAGAATGTAAACATTTGGAGGTACACCAATTTTCATTTTACTAAAGCCTAGACTTTGATATACTACATTCCATCGTGTATCACTTCAGTAGACTTGGTTGCAGAATCATTTTGTTAGTTCATGCTCTGCGTCTGTACGTTTGTAAATTAAATGCTTTTATCATTAATTTAGGATCAAAAACGAGAAAGAATTGAAAGAATTAAACAGAAGCAGCAGCAGTTAAAAGAACTTATTGTTCAGGTATAAATATAAACACTTGTTGTCAAATGTAGCACTATCCCATATTCTTTCAAAGCAACCACTTACCATGCAAAATTTGCTCTACTTGAAGCGGGAGATTTATTTTTTGGGGGATACATTTCCATTGTTAATATATTTCTTCCCTTGTATGTGTTATTTAAATATAGTTGACTTAGATTTGTTGTTGAATATCACTTTTTAATTTATATTACCATGACTCTTGTTGTAAGACCCGTGTTTTCTGGAATATAAAAGTAGAGGGTGAATTTTTCAGTGGGATAGATTTGTCAAGAGGCCAGGAGTTGGTGGGCACACTATGGGGGGAGGTCCTGAAAGAAAGGTTTGCTTGGGGGACCAGGGGGCCGAGGACACTGTGCTTACCCTGAACACAACAACGTTGTCCTTAATTTACTAGCAACCAATATGGGTTGATTTTTATGACTGATGTGTAAATATTTTAATGCAGTGTTTGAAATAAGAGCAATTGATCATTGTGGAGGAGTGATTAGAGCATAGCCTCAGGCTACAATGCCTGAAGCTATGCTCAAATATCCCTCCTCCACAGTGATTATTTACACTGCTATGTAAATATATTTATTGTTTTATAGCAAATTGCATTTAAGAATCTAGTTGAGCGAAATAAACATGTAGAAAAGAAGGATGGTTCTCCACAAACAAATGCTTGTATTCATTTACCATTCATTATTGTAAATACCAGTAAAAAGACTGTCATAGATTGTAGTATATCAAGTGACAAGTAAGTTTTTTTTTTGCAGAATTCTTTTCTGGAATTCACTGTGGAGGAGGGATTTTTGAGCATAGCTTCAGGCTTTCTCTTTCTTTCAAACTCCCTCCTCCACAGTAAAATCCGTCTAACTTCCAGTGGACGAAAAAAGTGTAAAAAAAATAGTCACTGTGGAGGTGATATTTTTTATATTTTTGAGCATACTATGCATAAAAATCGCTCTTTCACAGTGATTATTTGCTCCTATTCCTACCACTGACTTCTACCAAACTAAACAATTTCTGCTTCATCTTTGCTAAGCTCAGTCAAACAGAAATTAATTTGGTTGGCATTAATTTTTACAGCTTATTGACTAATTTAATTAATTTGATTCCAATTCACGTGATATGTAAGTGAGGAAAAGTAATGCAACAAACAATGCTCAAAAGTCACTACTCCATAGTGTTTATTTGCTCTTATTTCAAAAGGGTCCACATTGCATTTTCGGTCCAATGGACTGAAAAGGCGTGGTACCATCCTGAAATTTCGTTATGGCATTCTAGGCATACAAGACCGCTGGCATTCTTATTTTCGATTTCATCAATTTGGGACTGAATATAGTCTTTGTTGACTTTGATTTTTGTTGATTCTGTTTATAAGGATTTGACCAGAATTATAAATTTAGACTTAGAAATCTTTATGATTTTTCTATGAGACTTTGACCACATGATGATAAGTGATATTTTTATAAAAATAGTTTTTAAATTTCAAGAATTTAAGTCTCCATATTGATTTTGGGAAACTTCCTTCTTCGATTTTGACATGAACATATAATGAATGTGAACATTAGAAAGCACTTAGAGACTAAGAGTTTTATTATAAATGTAATGTTAAGTTAATGAATTTATATTTAATTATTCCCATTGTGAGTTAGAAGTAAAAAGCATTTTATTATTTATAATAAAATGAAATTAATTTAAGGAAATGTATTCTTCTGTGGCATCTTTATTTTTAATTTTAACAGCAGATGATGAGAATCACCTTTTATTAGATGTTATGTATATACAGTTAAATATCACAAATTCACTGCTAAATAGAAACCATGTTTTTATTAAACTGTAATCATGTAATCATTTAGTGTACTTACATTTTGTAGTCCCACAGCACAACATAAATATATTATAAGTTAAAGTACACTTTATTATACATAGTATGGTATATAATGTTTTGATGTGTATTGATGTAAGATGTATAATAGGTGTATGCAATTCATATCCACTGTGGGGAAGTTATTTTTGAGCATTGCTTCAGGCTATAATATGAAATTTCACTACTCTTCACAGTGACTTGACATAATTTTACCGTGATAAAGGTGTTCCGATTGTTTATTTGATCTGAAACTTTATCAACTTAATAAGGACATGAAATCCTAATGCCATGTAAAATTTGGGTGTTTA
>JAULBZ010001345.1:0-22684 GCA_032360805.1 Neoturris breviconis | reverse complement strand
CGCCATTTTTTTAAATAATATATACGCATAATTATGCGCCCAGGCACATTTTGACCAGCGGAATTTATGCTCTACGGTGAACCTTTCGACAGCGGTTTGCACCTGAAATTCCTCGGTGGCTAGCCCAAACTGTGTCTCGTTTTTTTCTTCCTTCATTTTACTTTAAAAAAAATAAGAGATTCAGTTTGGTTTCCAGACTAATATACCACCAGACCATGTAGTTGAAAGCTGCAAATTATCCAGAGAGGCTTTTCCAAAAATGGGAAGAAAGATTTCCAGACACCAATTCCGAAATCCACCCCAATATCAGATATTACATAATTTGCTGGAGTAAAATGGCGGTATTTACACTAAATGAGCATTTCAATGGAGTTTCGAACACTTTTTAGCACAGGGGTCTACCGGTAAAAACTTTGGCTGACTCGTCGAAAAAGGGGCTGCGCTGATTCAATAATTGATCCGATCAGGTCAAGAGGATAGCTAGCTATACTTATGAGCATGTTATTTTTTTCTAACAGTAACAATCCCTCAATCGATCAGTTTACGAAAATAAATCGTTCTTACTTTATTTACTACTTGAATAGTGGTGCCTCGACCTTCGCTGCTTACAGATTCAGAGAATGAATGAAAAGACTCGTGTTGCCGAAAAGGTTCTATCACAGGGAGTCAGCATAAAAAAGGCGGGATTTGTTTCGGCTGCCGTATGATTTCCAGAAAAATACTAGCGCTGGGGGGAAATGTCGGGGAAAAGGTTAAAACTAGCCTCTTCCCATTAGCCTGATCTACAGACGAAGGTCGATCTTCTCTGTGAGATCTGGATCTTATGGTTGTTTGTAATGGTATGCAAGGAATTATCAATCTCGTTCCCTGGGCTTCTTGCCTTGCCTTCTTGCCGCATTTCAAAAAGGTATTATGGTTCATTGTTCATATTCAAGGAACATTCATTCATACGCATCAGGAAATTCAAGGAACATTCATTCATATGTTCATCCTTTTCTCATAGCGTTAAACGTCAAGAGAGAAGAAGCCCTGGGAACGAGGTTGGTTGTTATTTGAACTCTAAGATTTAAAAACTATGTACAAACAATGATTTTTGTGTAATTTATAGCAAATTAGCAAAAAAAAGTTGTCAGAAACAACTATCTCCCACTAAAATCTTTGGGAAAAAGTGAAATTTGAGCAAAAATATGGAATTTCAACTAAGACGGAAAGCCTCAAAATCTGATTAGCAAGTGAAACAGCACGAAAGATCTTGATTTCTTTCCTGAGATGTTTAGAGATATGTGGCCCATTATTTCCGCGTTTGATTTTGATATTTAGCGGTGCGTGTATATCTAACATGCTAGTGAATGCTGCTTCATATTGCTTATACTCAGTAATTTTATATTCCTTTAAAGACTATTCTAAATCATATAAAAACTAAGTTTTGAACGTAGTTTCTTGCCACAAAGCCAGCATAATAAATATTCGCTCTTATTTCGTGCCCTCAAAAATTATTTGGAATTTTCTTGATAAAAAACAGATCGATCAAGAGGTCAGTAACAAATTTTATGTTTACTGCTGCTTTCGAAAGTTAATTTGTTTTCCTTGATTTGCTCAAACTTGTGGCTATATAGCGGACCGAGGGTGAAAACGAGTCACAACAAATACACAATACAATTTGATGGTGATGAACGCTATTATGCATTACAAATAAAGAATAATCATTTGACAAATTTAAATATAAAAAATACAAAATAGTTATAAAAATATACATTATAATTGAAAAAAGTTAGCAAAATCTTAACAGCAACAACAAAAATATCAAAAATATATATTTTACAAAATAAATAATTTTACATAAAAGAAGAAATAGAGACTGCAAATTTTTAAAGCTTTAATGTTGATTTCGATTATAAGCCTGATTTCCACGAAGCAAATTAGCTGACGAATTCGCCAGCGAAATATATCTGGGTATGCGTAATTTGGATTATAACCATAACAAACCAAACTGCGCATTTCGCTGGCGAATTCGCTTCGTGGAAATTCGCCATTAGAGAGAAAATTCCGCTCAAAATATAAAAGAAGACATTCCATTGGTAGGCGTTGGCATTACACGGCGTGTGATGTCATTTTCTACTAAAGAAAGGTTTTCTTTTGGTTATTGCGTGGAATTTTTTCACCTAATGGAATTCAATATTTTACAGAGGACAATAACATATAAAGCTTTCAATCTCGTCCCCAGCGCCGTTTGATTTATGTTTTTGTTATTTTAGTCGGATCTTATAAAGTCGAGTAAAAATTTTAAGAAGGCGCAGGGGACGAGTTTGATAAAAGTGTATCACAATACTATATCTGATAGACACTTCTATTCGAAACCTACCTGAGAGTGCAAATGTGTTACACAGTGGGCAATAACTTGTTCAAAGTCAGCAGTAATGTTAACGTTGTTCTAGCATCTTTACTACAGACTACAAGTTTTTGCCTACTGAACTTCTTCTGCATACATCATTTAACGAAGCCTTTGCGAATGAATAAATATAACTTAGTAAAGTGAATCTAGATCAATGTTCCACTTGAAAATCCGCTATCCTTATCATAAGGATAATGATTTCCTCGGTATTGATTATTCCGAAAATAGTACATATCATCTGTTTCAGCCTCGCTATCACTCTGCAGTTCTAATAGATTATCATACAGGGGGTTATAATAATCTTCCTCGATGTCATCATCTAAACCCATAGCAGCAATGACGTCATAATATGGATTTTCGAACGCCAACATATGAGAATTGTTGTTGGGTAGCATTGGCATTTCAATTTCTTTTAAAGTTCGTTTGATCTTCTTGAAAGGAGATGGATTTCGAACTTTCACAGTACACCTTATGAGTAGACCAGCAAGACAGAGAAGAAGTAAGCCACCAAATACTGAAAAGAAGATGAAACAATAAGTCATAAGGCGACGTCACTAATGACTTCCTTTAGAATTCGTTGATCCGCCTACTAAAAATCCTCTTTATATGTATCCCGAACTGACATTCATTTTAACCCTATTCCTACTGGGAGAGGGCGGGGGGTTGTTTCACCCAAGTGCGCATGCTCAAAAATGTATTTAATTGTGAGTATCAGATAAAGGTATTAGAGGATACTCGTCAAACATTATGGTTGATTTACACTAGGCGAAAAATTTGCTTCAAAAGCCAAAGTAAATTATTTCATTGGTAAAATCATGGGACATCAATTTCTACCAATGAAATGTCTTCTTCTGACTTTCGCAGTGGATTTTTCGCCTAGTGGAAATCAACCTTTGCATTAAATATATTTCTGATCACAACGCCCATATTAATCTTACCCGGTGAATAAAAACTTGTTCAAAATTCGCAGTAAAGACGCTAGAAAAACGTCTTTACTGCGGACCTTAAACAAGTTTTTGCTCACTGGGTATTGGCTTACGACGCTGACAAGTTGCTACACTTTACATTATATTAATATTCATTAGTGAGGTTTAGCAAGCACATTTCGAGATTACGTTAAAAACCTCACCTAGGATTTAAAGGAAAGAAAACCTTACCAGCTACACCAATGACTACATATTTCAAGGATCCATGATGCCATGGGTTTGATTGTTTTGAAGCATACAATACACCTGTATAATATGGATGTTTTAACACCTTTGATAACGTATCGTGGCCAACAAACTTCAGAAGACGTGTTACTAATGTTCCATTTACTGGATTCGAACTGTGCATCAAGTTAAGTGTAATAGATGAAACAACAGTATCATCATCAGTATACATGGTTTCGATGCTTACAATACGTGTAACAAATAAGTCTGGATCCTGGTTTCCATCTGGATAACTCAATATATCTGATGGAGCATCAACCACACAATTTCCAAACTTTGAGATGTTCTTAGTTGGGTACTTGTCCACGAGAACAGTGAACTTATTGAAACATTGGTACATGATACGTTCAAAATTGGTCTTCAGGTAATGCTTAGCGTCAAGTATGGTAAATATTTGAACGTCTACCAGTAAGTTAATCTTAAAGGTGTATGGAGATTTTAAAAAACATTCACCATTAATATTATTACATAACTCATCTTTATCACAATGACATTGATGAACACACTGGTTACCATAATGTAACCAATCACAATCATTTATACAGTGTCGACCAGTGAAGCCAGGTGTACAATGACAAGTTCCATTGTTTTTGTGACAAGGTTTTATTGTATGATAACATGAACAATTGGATGCACAATCTTGACCATAAAATCCATCATCGCATTCCTAAAATTAAATTAAAGGATGATTGACCTATTTACAAATACATGAAAACGAGGTGTTGGCTGCTCAAAGCAGAACTTGTTGAAACGCAGTAATTTCCTTTTTGTGCAGTGCCTGTATAAAATTTATTGCATTGCAACAAGTTCTACTTTGAGTGTTCGGAACAAGAGTAAATAATAACTGTAGAGGAATGATTTTTGAGCATAACTTCAGGTTTGGAAGTCTGAAACTCTTGTTGAAAAATCACTCCTCCACAGTTATTACTCGTTATCTCAATTCAAGCGCTTTAGTACTCAAAATAATAACAAATAATCGCTGTGGATGAGGGGCTTTTTTTATATTTTCAGGTTTTATAGTCCAAAAATCCCTCCCTCGCATTAATTATTTGCTCTTACTCTAAGTACTTGCGTTTAGCATTGCAACCTCAAATAAATATAAAGCTAAATAAAAAGATAATATTCAACGGCTGTTGCCAAAGTAGTTACCAGTGTAAAGGGCGAATAATCACTGTGGAGGAGTAATTTTTGAGCATAGTTACAGGCTTTAGTCTGAAACAATGCTTAAAAATCACTTCTCCACAGTGATTATTTGCTCTTATTTCAAACACTGGTTACTTTCTAAGGCAGCCTTCGCACGGACCCCTAAATGAGTTTCACCCTAAACGATCTTGCATTTCATTTTCGTACCAAAGAAACCAATCAATTGCAATGTGAAACTCATCTAGGGTCCATGAAAAGGCTGCCTAATACCAAGGATACTATATCTTTGAATAAGTGTCCAGTGATACTTATGTATTTCATTCAAATGTTTTAAAAGGGTTTATATACCAGAGATAGATAAACGAAAAGAGATAAACGAAGAGGGGTCGTGTATCAAGCCAGACATCAAGTTTTAGATATCAAGGGAGAGAAGAACAAAAAAATTAAAGATAATCAACCGCAGTGGACAACTTGTTCAAAGTCCGCAGTAAAGACGCTAGAATAAACGCTTTCAACCAGAGTGCGCTATAATTATAGCGCTCTCTGCATTCAACGTTGTTCTGGCGTCTTTACAGCGGACTTTGAACACGTTATTGTCTTCTGGGACGCAGTATAAACGCATTAGATACTTACCTTTTCACATAACTTTCCTTGGTAGCCTGGTAAACAAGTACATGATCCATTTACATGGTTACAATCAGACCTGTGGTTAACATTACAAGCGCATTTTTTTGCACAATGCAACCCATAACGATCTGTAGGGCATATACTTTCACAAAATATACCTTGATAACCAGCATCGCATTCACAATGACCATCAATACTACAAGCAAAAGTAAAAGTAAATACCGTATTTCTTTGAATAAGCACCGAGACGCTTATACCAAAGTGACAAAAATGAGGGACGCTCATTATAAATTTGTGAAAATGAAAAGACTTTTTTGCCATCATTATTTTTCAACACACACTATTGTTTTTACATACCTCATCTTCATCATCAAGGCGTTTATTTAAGGGTGCTCTTATCACAAAATATCAATCTAAAGGGAGGGGGCGTTTATTCGTAGGAGTCACTTATTTAAGGAAATACATAGGATACTATCTAATATGCCAGGGTCGAAATAAGAGTAAATAATTACTGTAGAGGAGATATTGTTGAGCACAGTTTTAGGCTTTGTAGATTGAAGCTATGCTCATGTATCACTTCTCCACAGTGATTATTTACTCTTCTTTGGAGCTCTGTATACTCAGGTGTAAAACTTAATGAAATCTAAATGATGCTTAGAAAATCTAATAACCTCAAAACTTTCCTCTAATTAAAGTTGACTTCCTCTAGGCGAAAAATTCGCTGCAAAAGCCAAAAGAAGACATTTCATTGGTAGGAAATTGACGACACACACGTGTGACGTCAATCTGTACCAATAGAATGTCTTCTTTTCGCTTTCGCAGCGAATTTATTGCCTAGCGGAAAGTAAAAGTAGCTAACGTAAGCTGTGAATAAGGGTGTTTTATTCACGAGCTGTCATTTGGTTGGCTTCTTCGTTATAAATAAACCAATTAATTGTAAGTTTTTTTTGACATCATACCCAAACTTACCTATCACAATGAGCATCATTTTTACACTGACAGACACTTGCACAATGTTCCCCATACATTCCTTCGTCACATTGGCTACCACAAAACTGTCCCTGAAACCCTTTAGGACAATAACAATAGCCATCTCGATGATCACAAGGAGCATTTTGTAAGCATTTACAACTCTCAAAGCAATTCCTTCCCCAGTAGTTTCTTTGGCATATGTCTTCGCATTGTGCACCTTGGTATCCTAGGTTCAAAATAATGAAAATAAATAAGTACAAGCCTCTAAATTAGTCTCCAAAGATGCTCCTCCACAGGAGAATGCCGACGTGAATTGAGAGGCCTGTTTAAGCATAATAATAGAACACCTAATTTAAAACACTTCATAACTAGACTTGCAGATACAAACATCAGATATAAATGTACTATGTGGAGGCAAGTTTGTTTGAGTTAATCGCATGATAAAGAGTGCTGAATCAATGATATTGCAAGAAGAAATCAATCAATTGCAAGCTTATTATCATAGATTTTTCTCAAAATTATTGAATTTTACTTTTTTAAAGCTGCTAAGATAATTGCTTTTGGTAACGAATTTTGGAGATGGCTCCTAACTGCAAGACATACCTGTGAAGGAGTGTTTTTAGAAGATTTTAGCTCGAAAGATAGATTATACAAACGTTGATATAACTGTCGGATATCACCTGTGAAGGAATGTCTCTGAGTATCATTTTTAACTTTAAAGCTGAAAACTATACTCCAAAAACACTTCTTACAGGTGATATCTACCTGGTTTGCATCTGCAGAAACCATCTTGAGGTTGACATTTCATTGTGTTTTTTTCAGAACAGTTACACTTTTTTGTACAACCAGGTCCGTAATAATCTGATGTGCACAAGCTTTTACAGCTTGGTCCGATAAAACCAGGAGTGCATGTACACACGCCTGTCTGTATGTCACATGTTGCTTCGTTCTCACAAGTACACTTGTTTTTGCATTGTGGACCCCATGTATTTTTGCACTTTTTCTCACATCTATAAAAACAAGCATGTCATCTTCAGTGCTCGAAATAAGAACAAATAATCACTGTGAAGGAGAGATTTTTGAGCATAGTTTTAAGCTTTGTAGCATGAAGCTATGCTCAAATACCTCTCCTCTACAGCGATTATTTACTTTTATCTTTATAGTTATTAGTTACAAACTGAAGAATCTTAAGTTAATGAAATGGTTAAGGAGAGGACTCCAAATGAGATAAGTCACTTTAACAAAACAGCAAATATAGAAACTCAAACCTGCTGGACATCAACTGTAGGGGAATGCTTAAAAGCTGGACACTATACTCAAAAATACTACCCCAAAGGTGATGTCCGGCAGTTATATTCAGGCTTAGAACTAATTGATTCATTTATTATGAAGAACCAATTACAAACTCGCCACTTTTCTAAGATTATCACTTTAGAATATATAAAGAATATGTATAAAGCACTATAACGCACCTTTCGCCCATATAGCCTGGTTTACACATGCATTTCCCTGTCTTTGCATCACAAGTTTCAGTATTAGCCTCATAACAGGAACAGTCAAGCTCACAGTCTTCACCATATTTTCTATCGGAACAAGGATATTGACAATGAGGCCCTTTAAACCCAGGGTTACATGTTGTGTGGCCAGTAACAGGATCGCATCTTGAATTCTTTGGATTTTGACAGATGTGAGAACAATATTTTCCGTATCTATCTGGTCCACATGGCTCATTACAAGTAGTACCTCTCCATCCAGGAGGACAATCACATGACCCGTCTGTTCCATTACATATACCATAATGAACACAGGAGCATCTGTAGCAGAAGAAATTTTATTTCTGAATTTGCCCTTTTTAAAAGCTTGCGATTTATTTAACATATCCACTGTGCAAGTCTCAAAATAACCGTCGGACATCACCTCTACAGGTGTTTTTTAGTATTTGTCAACTTTCAAGCTGAAAACTACACTTAAAAATGTCTGACAATTATTTTGAGACTTGACACTGTAATTATTATCCACACATAATAACAAAAATGATCCACATATAATAACAATAATTCCAGAACAAAATTTTACTTCAAAAATAAATCAAAGGTACGATATTAAAAGTAGCCCACAAAACCAATCTAAGCACATAAATATGATTAGCATACACACAATAACAGTGTTTGAAAAATGCCTTTATTAAGATTGCAGAGTTTTAGATGAAATGAAAGGTAAAATTATATCAAATCAATGTGGAGGGTAGGGAAATTTCATATCATAGCCTGAAGCAATACTCAAAAATAACTTCTCCACAGTGGACATGAATTGCATACACACATTACGTCATGCATCATTATATATATACCATGTATAATATGTATAATAAAGTATACTTTAACTTAATGCATTTGTTTTAAATGTACTTATTAACCTTACACTTAATTTATTAAGTTAACACTTAATAAAATCTTTTAAATTAAAGGTGGTTGCCATCTGTTATTAAAATTAAAAAGATATAAAGAATATTAAAATAGAAGATCACATATTCATTAAAACAATTTGTTCTTTTATTAAAAAATCTTTCTCTGTTGAATTGTGTATTGTCATTATATTTCTAATTTGAATTGTGAGTAATTAATAATGTTATAAAAATTTATACTCATGACAGCAATTAAATGGCCCTAAAGTGAATGAATATACATTATTATTTATTTCAAAATTGAAGAAGGAAGCTTCCCAAAATCAAAATGGAGACTTCAATTCTTGAAATTATAAAAATTATATTTATAAAAAATATCACTTATCATCATGTGGTCAGAGTCTCATAGAAATAACATTTTTCAAAAAATCAGTCCCGAGTTGACGAAATTGAAAAAGATTTCGCCAGCGGTCTCGTAATTGCCCAGAATGCCATAACCAAATTTCACAACGGTAAAGAGTTTTGGTGAGTTCTTCTAAAATAATCGTTACGAATGTTGGTACTGAATTTCAACATGGTAGGACTTCCGGGACATGGTCTATTAAGAAAAGCGGATTGCCACCGCAAAGTGATAGCAATAATCCATTCAAACTTTGTTTAATGAGCTAAAAATGGTCCAAATATGTTTGTATTCAAAACTTTTAACGAGTTCATTATTTCCACATTTCGCGAGGACTTATTTTCGCGAATGAGCTATATTGACCTTTTTCACAAGTATTACTTTCATGAATGAGTACCGTAGTAAATTAATTATTTGGACACAAATTAAAAACACAGCATCAAAAAATATATATATATATATTTTCGCGAGGATTTATTTTCGCAAAAGACACTTACAATATTTTTGCGATAATTAATTTTTGCCATTCAAGTCAAAATTCCTGAAAATTAATCTTCGCAAACATAAACCACTTAAGGTACTACAAAATGAGTACTTCTTATTCAATATATTGCTACAACTTACTTTTCTCTGCAATCCTTTCCAAAAGTTTCATTTAAACATCTCTGTTGACATTTATCACCATAAAAACCTGCAGGGCATTGACATATTCCACTTATGTGGTCACACTCCATATATTTACTACATGAGCATACCATCTTACAATCTTTACCATAAGTGCGATTGTTGCAAGGTTTCTTGCAATAAGGACCAAAAAAACCAGGTAAGCAAGAACATGTTCCATCTATAGGATTACAATATTCCATGCCAGGACAATTGCATTTATTCAAGCAGTTGATTCCATAAGTGCCTGAAAAGAAGTTCATTTATACTGCAGGAACAAACTTTTGCAGGAAGAGATTTTCACGGAGCTAAAATGCAAATGTTTCTTGCGCAAAACAAGCAAAAATACTTTCTCTACAAAAGTTATTTCAGTGAAACCTTTAATTATGGAGACTGCTGAAAGAAGTGCACAAGAAGTATAAAAAGGGCAATAAATGGATTAAAACTTCGGGCTAAAAATGGTTACAAACTTTTCGTTTTTGATCTATATCCATGAATGTTTACTATCACAATTCCAAAAATTTGTAGCACATTTAGAATAGGGAATAGTGTTCATTTTACTCCCAAAAGAAATATTGAATTTGTAGTTTTTAAATATTATTAGTAATGATTCTCCATAGGTTGCATTTTGCAAGCACCTTCAAACATAATGTATGGTTAATCAAAAAATCAATTCTCCAATAAGGGAATATATGTGAAGTGTGATCGATGTAAACAAAACCTCTCATATACCCAGCCGGCAAAAACCTGTTCAAAGTCAGCAAAATAACGTTAGAAAAACGTTCTTTGGGTATAAGTTCATTGCCACGTGAATGGTGAATGAATCTACCACAGTGAGAAAAATCTTCGTTCGACATTGTTCGTCTTTACTGCCGACTTTGAACAAGTTTTTGTCTACTGAGATTGGTCTTCTATTGTTGAATGACCCAAAAAGCCAAGTGTGCAAAAACTTGTTCAAAGTCATCAGTAAAGACCCGTGAACAACAAAGTTGTTCTAGTGTCTTTACTACGGACTTTGATGAACAAGTCTTATCCCACTGGGAGTCTTACAAAATTATATTAGCTCAAGGCTTACATTCAAAGGTTTACTGGGTATGTCAAGAAGTATAAAGAATGACTATTAACCGAATCTGTTAAACGATACCTGCTGAACATGGAATGTTACAGTATCTTCCTTTAAAACCCGATTTACACAAGCAAGTAAAACTGATATCATCACCATCACATGTTGCGTTATTTCTACATGGGTCAGGGTTACATCCTGCAAGTTTACATCTGTCGCCATGGTAATTCTTCACACATGTACATTCTGATGTGTTTGTAGCTGGAATGCAATAACAATAACACTAGCCCAATGGGCAAAAACCTGTTCAAAGTAAGCAGTAAAGACGCTAGAACCAAGTCTTCGACATTGCTCTAGTATCTTTATGTGGGATTTGAACAGGTTTTTGCATACTGGGAAATATTGAGGAGTATTTAATATATATATGTTTAAAATTAAGATATTTTCTCAGCATTTTATATTTTTTCTCACTGTGGAGGAGGGATTTTTGGAGCATAGCTTCACTCTTCCACATTGATTATTATTTACCCTTATTTCAACCACTGTTTCAGTTATTAAAGCTAATTGCTTAGCATAAATATGTATGTTTAAAATTGATCAAATTTCTGTTACTGATTTACTATTAATTACTGTGGATGATTCATTATTACTGTCATTATTACAAAGCTGGAGTTTAACAGCCAAATCTTCTCAGTGAAGGAGCGTTTTTTGGAATAATTTGGAGCTGCAAAACTGAAACCGTACTAAAAATAAACTCCTCCACAGGTGATAAATGCTAGTTACATTTAGACTTCATAACAAATCCAAATCTCTACAACAATAATACCAATTAAGTTTGGTTTCTGTAAGACAGAAAGGCACGATATGTGATTAATTTCTACCAATGGAATGTCTTCTTTTGGTTTATACACAACATTTTTCTCTAATGGAAATCAACCTTTAAGCCCCGTTAACGATTTGTCGTATAAGATTAATTGGACACTTTTCTGTAACGATTAATCGTGTAGAACCCATGCTGTTTACACTATAAAAGATTTTTTATATTTTTTTTAGAAAAAGTTCCAACCTTCAAAAAGACGTTTTAAATATACTGACTGGTTAAAATCCTACGATTAGTCATAAAAGTTTAACATGCTTACGTCCGATTTTTCTGTGTACACTATACAATCAATCTTATGCGACAAATCTTGTATGATAAATCATCTGGTGTCAACGAGGCTTTAGGGTAAAATTATGCAAAGCAGAAATCAACAAATATTCGATAACCTCATATTCTTTAAGGTAACGGTCAGTGGGCAAAAACCTGTTCTTAGTCTGAGCGTCTTTACTGCAGACTTTGAACAAGTTTTAGTCCACTTGGATACTTCACATGTAACTTTTTGCTCATTAAAATGAACGCATATTTCGAATAAGCAAGCACAGAATCAAACAAACCTTCATTTAATTCACACTCAGCATTAGCATAACCACAGTCTCCATTTCCATTACAATATTCTTCACGAATCTTCGATTCTACCTTTGGACACATACTTTGTGACATATAGAATCCATACAACTCTACCCGCAAGCACCCAGATGTCAAAAACGCAACTGGATAGAATCGAACAGAACGTGCTACCACCACATATGCAAAGGTATGCTCAACTATTTCGTCTAGTACTATAAAAAATTTAAATATTGTTAAAAACAAAGCACGGTATAGACCTAAATACATGAAAATAAGGTGTCGGCTGCTCAAAGTAACACTTATTGCAATGCAATAACTTGCAGTGCCCTGTACCTGTATTTAACAAGTTCTACTTTGAGCAGCCAACGCCTTGATTTCATGTATTTGTGAATAGGTATATTGACTGAATCTAAAAGTATATATTTAACGATGGTTATCCTAGGTTAGTGGGATACAGGTTAGTGTAAGGAGCCATTTCCAAAATTCGCTTCAAAAAGCAGATATCTTAGCAGCTTTAAAGAAGTCAAAATCAATAAATTTGAGAAAAAATTAATCTACGAAAAAGAGTGTTGAATCAACGAGCTTGTAATTGATTAGTTTCTTTAAAACCATTCAATTGCAAGATCGTTGATTCAGCACTTTTCCCCTGGGAACGAATTTTGAACATAATCCCTAATCAAGCATTGCAGTTATTATGATTACTAGAAACACATCCATAAGTTACATCATAAGTTAACACAGGAATTTATTTTCGAGTTTGTTTTGTCACACTCTAGTAAAACGTTTGCCTTGAAGCTGAAATGTTTTAGTATGAGCAGACCAGGAAATCTTTTTTGGACGTGTGTGTGTATATGTGTGAAATGCGAAATTACTGGCTGACTATGAATTAATACATTAGTAAAGGTAGGAAGTACTCAAAATTAGTAAGCCTGGATATAACTGTCAGACATCACCTGTGGAGGAAGGTTTTTTGAGTATAGTGTTCAACTTAAAAGCTGAAAACTATACTAAAAAAACACTCCTCCACAAGTGATGTCCGGCAGTAATATACAGGCTAAATTAGTAATATTAGCCTACCACTGGTCGAAATAAGAGTAAATAATCACTGTGGAAGAGAGATATTTAAGCATAGCTCAAAATTCCTTCATACACATGTGCTCTTATTTCGTCCACTGGTCTACTAACTCTTAGAATTTCCAGGAAATAAATATATATCTTTCAAAGTGTTATTTCGATAGTAAGCAAAGCTATGTCCATCCAACGAAAATTTGATTTTGTAACTATAAGAGAAGCATGGTAAGTATTAAGCCAGGTGCAAACCCGTTCGAAAATGTTTGACAACATCAATTCTTAAAATATAAGCAAATAAACATTGCGGAGGAAGGAATTTTGACCATAACTTCAGACATTGTAGCCTGAAGCTATGCTCAAAATTCACTCCTCCACAGTGATTATTGGTTCATATTTTATGCACTGTTGCATCAAATCAAAATATTGAGTGTGATGTAGTTAGTATGATAAGTATAAAGAGTATTAGTATATTATCGTAGGGGTTAAAGTAACTGCTGCTTATCACTGTGGAGGAGAGATTTTTCAAAATATATTTAGTCAAATTGAAAATTCTCTCCTCCACAGTGATGATCAGAAGTTATTTTAAACTCTGTGATTGTAAATGATTGTTTAAAAAAGTTTGAAATTCTCCCAAGTAACTCACTATTATGGTACATGGCTGTAAAATAATTCACCAATAAGAGAGGTTATAAAATAATTCACCAATACATTAAAAGATGTTGTAAAGTTCACCAATAAGATACAATAAGGTTTCATACATACTTCAATATACATAGGCTTCAGTAACGATCATATTTTTCTTGTTTTAACCATATAGAACATAAAAGCATGGCATTTGGGTACATGTGTTAACCATTAATCAAAGGTATGGTATTGAAAGTAGCCCACCAAACCAAGTGAAAGTTAAACCTAAGCACATAAATATGATTTAACAATTGGAAAGTAAAATTATGTCAAGCCACGCAGGAGAGTAGCGAAATTTCATATCAGGGATAAACACTCAAAATGTACATGGTATTTGGATTTCATTTTGGTAAATCTAAGTCTCTCCTTTTTAAAAAATCCCTTTTTTGCCGATACTCAGTCCCAAATAGACAAAATCAAAAATAATTGGCCAGCGGTCTCGTAATATTGCCTAGAATAATATCATAAGAACATTTAAGGACAATACCACACTTTTTCGATCCATTGGGACCAAATGGACAAAATTGAAAAATTTGGAGTGCCCTAAAATATCGCCACGAATGCTGGTACCGAATTTTGAAATGGTAGCACTTTGGGAATATGGTCTATTAAGAAAAACGTGCCACCGCTTCCGCTACCGCAAAGTGATAGCAATAGCCCATCAATGTTTAGTGGCTAAAAAACTATGCAACTTTTCTCACTGATAAAACTTCACGAAAAAGAAAAATAGCAAGGAAAACTTACGAATCAGTGTGACAATACCATCTTTGCGCTGTATCGAGCCACATCCCACCTTGTGTTGCAATCCTGTTGATCAGTGCTACTTCAGGAAGTCGTATTTCCAAAAAAAACTTACCTATGTTATTATCTGTTGGCATCCAGGCACCTTAAAAAATATTGTATACAAGCTCTTCATTTTGCAGGTAGAACAAATTCAATGGTGGCTGTTCTTGTGGACACGAGTTATAGCTTTAAGCTTATTAGTGTGAATAATTGATCTTGAAATAAATATTTGTCTCCATTACTTATTTTTAGTAAGTGAAAATAAATATTCACAAGAATGAATGATCAAGTCAAACATTTTATTAATAAATATAGGTATTGTTACCCAGTGAGCACAAACTTGTTCATTGTCTGCAGTAAAGACGCAATGTTGTTCTAGCATAATTACAGTGGATTTTTCCCTCTTCTTATATTGTCACTGTGATGTATTCAATTTAATGCTTTACAGAATAGAGAATATGCTATAAACATAATGCTATATGTATATAGACTATGTGTACGTAGGCTATATCTATATAAGTTATATGTGTATAGGAAGTTTGCTAAGACATGTGACTAATGTGCTCTAGCATGCTTAGCTTTCTTATGTGCCTATATGCTTGGCATGCTTAGTGAAGTTGGCATGCTCAGCGTGCTCAAATACTTGAGAAAGTACGTAATTTAAGGCAGTATTCAGTCGACTTTACCCGGCATCCAGCATGTGGCATGCGACATGTAGTATCCCGACAACCAACACCGACATTATTATGCAACATTTTTAGTGATGCCGGAATTTTGTTTGTCGGAATAATATTCATTTTCATTATTATTTTTTTATGCGTCAGAAATACAAGATCAATTACTTGTAAGTTACACAAAAAAGACCAATAAAGTTGAACAACATTGTTACATCTCTCATAGATATGGGGTACTTTCTTATAACAACTATCTCCTCTGTAGATGTTTTAACTGTCATAGACCAAGACTTGTTCACAGGGCTTCTTGTATCTGCAGAACTTGACATGCTGGAAGTAAAGGCTATTAGTTTATGCTTAGTATAGACCTTTTTAAAAGAGCAAGTACTAGTCTTGCACACCTTTAGCAGAAATCTTCCAGAGAAATATACAACACAGCCAGTCTTACAGTATTAAGAAATGTTTTCAAAAAACAAAATGTTGGAACTCCAAAATTTTCAAAAATATCATCACCTACCTAAACCATTTAACCTTGAATATGCCAAATGCGCACTTTGGCCACCTAAAGACTGGAATGCACTATCTGGTATGAATCGACTTTGCATCCCAAGAGCTGACCAAACATCAATATGAACTGGTGCCATCATTAGATTCTTGTATCGAAAATGTTTTTCCATTTGATACAATTTCAAATAGAATGTACCAGCTTGGACATAAAATTTCTATAACAAATATATCACGAGTATTTCAAGGCGATATCAAACAATGAGGAAGTACACTAACGGTATTAATTTTCGTGGGTACTTGTTTTCACATACATTTTTTGTTGAGCTCATAACGATATACTTTTCGCAGGCACTTATTTTCATAGTGGACAATAGACATTTCACATTTTATATTTGCAGATCAATAAAATACTTTTGCATATTTTCTTGCTAAATTACCAAACCATATCATGCAAATCTTTGTGTTTCAGGTTAAGAAACAGCTGTCACACTAATGATAAACTGTTGCAACAAAGACTTCTAACAGACAAGACCCTGACTGACAGAATTTTTTTTTCTAAAAAGCATTCATGTTTCTAAAGTTCGATTTTTGTAGTTTTGCTTATAATAGACTATTCATGGTTGAGCTCATAATAGAATTTCTGTGAGCACTTCTTTTCATGGATTTTTTGAGAAAACTGAGTCAATGACCAATCCATTGCAAGCCCATTGACCTAACACACTTCTGCACAGATTAATTTTTGTTGAATTTTGACAATTTGATGATTTATTCTTAACAAAAAAGTTGGTTTTGGAGTGAAATTTTACAAGCTTCAAAATAACGTTTATATATCACCTGTGGAGGAGTGTTTTTTGAGTGCAGTTTTCAGCTGCAAAGCTGCACTCAAAAATACTCCTCCACATGAGATGTTTGACCATTATTTCAGGCTTGAATTGTATATATACTCATGCAATATAAATGTTAAACACATACCATACTGAAAGGTAACCACAATGAATCCTGCCTGTTGTAAATTAAATCATGACTATATTTCTTGCCACCACCAATTTGAATTGTAACACCATTCATCACACTTGATAACGCAAATGAATCCAACCAGAGTTGATATACACCTGTCTGAGCCACTACAAATTCATAACCTGCAATCAGATCACCTGTCCTCCCATCTGCTGTCACAAATTGACCTATATCTGTGTTCTTTGAATTATTAGCTCTTTGAATTGACCAAGCAGGACCTAAGCGTTAGAATGCAATTATACTGGTTACAAAATTCAGCTGAATCAAAATATTAGGTCAATGTGCTTGCAATGGATTGGTTATCCGTTGCAAGATCATTGACTCTCCTCAGTAGATTTTATTTTTGAGATGGTCCCTTATGTCTCAGGTTTGTTTTATGTGTTCATGTTTTATGTTTTCAAATTGTTTGACTGAATGTAAGTACTTTTCTGGATGATTCTAAAGAAAGAAAATTGCTAAACTAAAAACAAAATCTGGATGAACAAAGAATTACCTCTTGAATGTGGTTGAAAAACATTAATTAAACAAGATGAATGTGTTGCTGCTTTCTTGTCGCACTGTGCACTTGGTATAACATAATGATCACTTCGTTCACATTCTAAAACAACATCTGCTATGGATACCGGGTGACAATTATCAGGACAATCATTGTTTAGTTGATGAACAAAATGTATTTCTTTGATATCGCCAATCTTCCAGCCTATGTTGACATAACCAGTACGCCATGCACTTTTCATTACTTGAGTATCAGTCATATGCCAAATATCTAAATTTGTGAAGAATTGAAACACTACTATTTTTGTGATTGTTCAATCTCTCAACTTTTCACACTTGCCACCCAGTGGAAGTTTTTAAAGTCAGCAGTAAAGATTCTAGAACAACATTGTTCAAGGTTGTTCTGGCACCTTTACTGTGAAATTTGAACAAGTTTTTGCCCACTGGCCAGTAATTTTCATACTTGTTAATAATTAAAAATTACTAATACTAATGGTGATTGCCAATTTGATTGGAAAACTTCTTGCAATACCTTAGGTGAGCAGTCCTTTCATATATCAATTTGATACATAAATACTAGTGCATGATGTGATGACAAGACAAACAAATGCTAACAATACCTTTTAAGGATCACAATATAACAATTACTAAATACCCTAAGAGAATTAATTTTCATGGGAATTAAGCAAAAACCCACAGTATGTTCCCTCCAAAAGCTCATAACAGTGGGAAACTAAATGCCCAAAAAAGTAGTTTGTGCCAATCCACAAAAATAAATGGACGTTTTTAATGTTTGTGACGTGAAGGAAACAGATTAAAACTTTTAGTCCAACTAATTTAATACAAATAAGAACTTAAATATCCTTTGTCTTTATTTTAAATGAGTTTTCCTGTTATAACAATCCAAATTTGTGAAAATTAATTCCCGCGAAAAATGTTAGTTAGGCAGGTCAAAGCCCGAAAATTAATTTAATTCCATTAGGGTAACACATAAGCATACATACCTTCTTTTAGCTTTCCATTGGGCTTTATAGCATCAATTCGAAGTAATCCAAAATATGATTCAGTAGAATATTTAAATCTCAAGACGCAACCTTTTTCTCTGACAAGATTTTTGCTTATCAAAGATCCTAAATAAGATATGCTCACAAATAAAATCTACTGAAGAGAGTACTGAGTCAATGATCTTGCAATGGATTGGTTTCTTCGTACCGTACCTACACATACTCATTTTTGTTGAATTTTGTCAGTTTTAGTTGATTTAACCCCGACAAAAAAGTTGGTTTTGGAGCGAAATTTTGAGATGGTCCCTAAGAACAAATAAGTCACTGTGGATGAGTAATTTTGTACAAATAAATCACTTCCCCATAGTAATTATTATCTCTTTTTCCAAGCACTGTCACACAAGATCATGCATTCACTAATCACTGTAGATGAGTGATTTTCAGCATAACTTCTTCTCCGCAGTGATTATTAACTTTTATTCAAAACCAATCCATTGCAAGCTCATTGACCTAACACAATTTTGACAATTTTAGATGATTTAATCATAAGAAAAAAGTTGGTTTTAGAGCAAAATTTTGAGATGGTCTCTTACAGGTGCAGGTTGGTGTTTTTGATTCTGATCAATTTGTGCAGAAGTTATATGGATCTGCTGAGATGGCATCAAAATAATGGTCGGACATTACCTATGGAGGAGTGCATTTTGAGTACAGCACAGTATAATTTACAGCTAATTTAGCTGAAAATATTCTGAAAAATCTCTCTTTCACAGATGACTGGCAGTTATTATAAGCCCTGCACTAAACTACAAATGAGATAAACAATTACTTGCCAGTGGTTGAAATAAGAGCAAATAATCACAGTGGAGAAGAGATTTTTGAGCATAGCTCCAGGCTTTATAGCCCAAAACTATGGTATCACTACCACCGAGTATCACTACTACACAGTGATTATTTGCTCTTATTTTGACCACTGCTTACCACGATCTCCTTCTTTAGCTTCGCTTGTATTTGAATAAATAAAGTAAGATTGCTTCTTTGGACCTTGTGAAGGTATTTGCAGCAAATGAGATGCTTTTTGAACTGGTACTCCCATTGATACAAACCAAGGAAAACCATGTGATTTGAAACCACACATTCCATTTTGAAATTGACAGTCGATGACTGTTTGTAAGCTCCTACCAACACAATCTGAATAAGAATTATTGTTTGTTGAGGGGAAACAACAATCTTAAAATTGGTTGGTTTCTTCGTCAGGAATAACCCAATAAATTTCTAGATAATGTGCTCAGTTCTGCAATCACCATCATCACTGTCATATTTAATGGTTGAATAGTTGAAGCTTCAATAGTTAAATTATTGTCAAAATTTAAAAAGAGACTTATTAAGACAAAATCAAAAGTACGGTATTGAAAGTAACCTGCCAAATCAAATGAAAGTTAAACTTTTAACACATAAATATGATTTGCATACACACATTATTATACACAGGTCATAGTATTATACACTAAAAATAAATGGAGAATAAAGGCTATGCACATACTTTAGACTACTTGTATACATGTTACATGCATACAGGATATATGTATGAATATCTATAGGTTATATACATAGGCTATACATAACACATACTTAATGTATATACTATAATATATGTTTTCATTGGTCGAAGAAAAACCATGTCTATAGTCTAATTACAACATTCTCCACATTTTGGTATGATATTTGCTTGAATGTGGTCAAAATCATATAGAATTCAAATTTTTAAAAATCTTCTAAGTCTCTTTACTTTTGAAAAACCCCTTTCGGACAACGGTCTCAGAATATTGCCTACATGTTAATACCAAATTTTAAGATGGCCCAATGCCTTTTCGGTTTATTGAACTGAAAATGCGGCTTTGAACCTTTTTGCCCGAAACATTGACCCGACTGGACGAAAATGAAAAATTATTGGCGAGTCCTTCCAAAATATTGCCTCGCATGCTGGTACCAAATTTCAATATGGTATTACTTCATGAACAGTCTGTTAAGAAAAGCGAGACCCCAACCACAGCCGCCGAAAAGTGATAGTAATAGTCCATCCAACTTTGTTTGGCAGGCTAAAAAAATTGTCTCTTATCATTGATTTACTTCTAGCTCCAATGAAATGGATGTAAAAATAAAAATCATGGTCAAAGTCTCATAGAAAATCAAAGTTTCTACTTCTCCTCAACCATTTGAGTATGATATTTGCTTGAATGTGGTCAAATCTTCATAGTATGTTAACTTTTTTATAAATTTTCTAAGTTTTCACTTATCCTCAACTATTTAGGTATAATTACTTGAATGTGGTCAAAACCTCATAGAATTCAAATTTCCAAAATTTTCTAAGTTTTCACTTTTGAAAAAATCCCTCTTTACACAGTGATTATATTTACTCTTATATTTCTTTGCTTCTTTGAACACTATGCAAAATTCTCCTAATAAACTTTGCTGATTTCTTATGCAAATCTCAATAAAATTAGTCGGCTAAAAAACTCCATGATATAATAAATAAACAACTCACCCTTAACTGCTCTACTTTTGGATCCCTTTCCACATGGATTGGAACATTTACTCCATGAAGTCATCTCTGGTGTTATATATGTATCATTGCCATCACGACAATGACCCTGTGCATCAACTAGTTTTTTGCTTTCAAAACACCGATCTGAATATAGTTGAATTCTAATTTCAGCAGAAGTAGAAGAAATGCTTTCATTCTTGATTCCCCAGCCATTACCAACATATATAATTGATGCTTGCTCAAGCTTGCTACTTGTAGGTAACCAGAGACGTATCTTGTCCATAGTGTAAGCATATAGAACACCGCCATATTTGTTTTCACTAGCAGACGTTGTTTGGACAGATCCTGTAGCTTCAAAAACTAAAGCATGTGCCATTCCAGGAATACGATATTGAACTTTAACATAAGATGGAAATATTTTCGCATGGTGAGAAATTTCAACATATGATTTTTTGTGTTGATTTGCATAGAATGTCTGCCACTTTGTTTGAAATACAGGTGCAGAGAATGCACCAACCCATAAACGTATATGGATTGTACAATTTTGTATAGATCTGTGAGCAAACTTCCCGTTGCCCCATCTTTTTCCAATATGAATGCAACCTGTTTTAATTTTATTCGGAGCCCAAAATACTATTTTATTATCATTATATGCAAACACAATGCCACCATATGTTCTTGATTCAGAAGAAGTTTGTGAAGCACCAACAGCATTAAAGTAGAAGTCTCCTTCTTTTTTATTACTGGCAGTAACCCGTATACTTATGAGTTCTGGTAGCTGGAGTAAAGGATGTCCTAATTCAATCTTAAATTTCCTTTTCGTATGTATTTGTATTTCTTTTTCAAATGATGCACTTGGGCCATCCTTCCAAGCTTCAATTTGTACTTCAGCTGATGTAGAACTTTGAGAGTGTGTATTCCCACCCCATCCTTCACCAACAAAAATAACTTTTCCATCATCGGTAGGTGCCCAAAGTCTTATACTTATTTTATTATAAGCAAATAATACACCACCAAAAGAACCAGAGCCAGTCCCATCATTTTGACAAGCTCCTACACCTTCAAATACGAAACCACTATTATCACTATCTTTTGAAAATGCATAAACACGAACATGGAAAGGCACTTTTCCAAAATTGTGTGATACTTCTGCAAATGAAGCATAACCTTGATTTGACAGTGTTATCGTTTTTGTAAAATCCGGTGGTGGGAAGTCACCTAATCGTGCACCAGTATATGAACAATGACATGCTTGTATTATGTTGAGAATGATCAATACACATATCTGTGGATCCATACTTTACGATAAAAACATTTTCATTCTCAAAATGCAATAAACCATCACTGATAACGCTTTATACTATAAGAATTAAAATGAAAGAATATCAAATATAAAAGCACAATACCCATTGCATGAGAGACAAATATATTATAATAATTTTTTAGTATTATTTAGTACCTTAACCATATTTAAATTTGCACATATCAGGGCTTGAAATAACAGCCGGTCATCACTGTGGAGGAGAGATTTTTCAAAATATTTTCAGCCAAGCTGGCTGAATATATTCTGAAAAATCTCTCCTCC